>JABUQX010129843.1:0-2500 GCA_015478945.1 Trachelipus rathkii
CAAGAGAGAGATCATGCACCGGAAGTGGAAGAAATAATATAATATTAGAAGACTATGAATAAGATAGAAAAGAAAAGACCCATGCACTTACCTCTCATACCCTTTATACCAATTAGTAGTAGACATATCGTCGCAGTCAGTAATAAATCCACGCCTAGAAACTTCACGGTACCATATATATAATCTTATTATTATAATATATATATATATATATAATATAGTCGAATGTAGATACCACTTAACTAATCATTATTAATCGTTACAATAGTGGGTTCATATCCTTGGCCCAGGTGGAACTATACACCATACCTTATAACATACAAATAACTCCGCAATATTCAACTATTCACTGTTATTATATATATTATATTAAGAATAAAATCACAGGCTTGCTATTACTATGCTTGCCAAACTCAACATTACTCAAGTCCTATACCACGGCAATTTCCCTGGTTCTAGCTCTGAGACTTATATACATAGGCGGTGACCTAAATAAAAGAAAAATTTTTTTCTCTATTTTCTGCTTCATTTAAACAGCTCATCCACAGTGTAGTACTGAGCAGAGTTTAATAGATTATTCTCTGAAATTCTTACCGCAAAGCATCTTTATACACAATCTTATAAAAAATATAATATAACGTATAAGCCCCCTGAAACGGGGGGTCCTATTACAATATACACACCACATTTTTCAAAAAATGTGAGTTTTTTTTAAACTTTGTTATTTTTCCACATCACCAAACCATGTCAACGTACTATACACTAGTAATAATTTCATCGTAATTACCACAGATTTTAATTTTTTCAGTGTACACCGATTTTAGTATGTTCTAGCCTAATACTGCAACACACAAGAGCAAAACATTTCTCTAATTCACAGTTACATACAGCAATAGTGGGAACATTCCTATGCTGTGAGGTCATATCTTTTCACACCTAGGATGCCACAGACGCATTTGAACCATTGCCCGATTCCCCATAAAAATTGCAGAAATACATTGTTGAATATATTTGGGCCATCTATATTGTTAATCATTATACCTTTTCTTAATTGTTCCAAGACTATTTAAGTTATCGCTGATTATTTATTATATACATAGAGCTCATATTATATATATAATGGTAAACAAACTATATACCTTACACTTTACATGTAGACCCTAGCGGACCAAGACTTAACTCCCTTTACAATCCACCAACGATTTACCTCCACCACCACCTAGTGCCAATTCACAAACAAATTTTCCTCTAACATACTCCGATATAGCGAGGACCGTCGTGCCGTTTACACCTTCAACAAGTGATCTAAATATTTAAATTCAGACACTTTTTCCAGCTGCTCACCATCTAAGATAACCTCACCCGAGGACTGTCCTCACTCTCACAACCATAACCTTACCTTATCTACGTTTACTTCAAACCCCTACTTTTACTCCCCTACCAAATCTCTCTACCAGTTCTCTCAAACTCTCTTTAGATTAGCCACACAAAACCAAATCATCCTCATAAAATAGGTAGGGAATCCTCCACTCCCATCCATTCTCCATCAAATTTTAACACTATCATTGTCACCCCTACCTCTAATTATTTCATAACTTCATCCATATACAAATTGGATTGCCAAGGAGACATATACACATCCCTGCCTCAATCCTCTATTAATATTAAACCAATCACTTCGACTAATTTTTTTTTACACACGTTTCACTATGCATACATACTTTTGATTCCATTCAGAGGCTTACCACCAACACCATATATCAATAACACACCGCCATAATGATCTTCCCTATTAAATCCTATTAAACGTCTTGCAAAATCAATAAATCCTAAATACAATATTAATTCTTCTCCAGCCCATATCCAAATCATATGTTTCAATGTTTCAGATTTTGATCCACACATCCTCTACCACTTCTAAACAAACCTTGTTCTTCCCCCAAATTAGTTCTTCAGTCATCGACGCACTCTTCGACCAAAATACCAAACATATATCTTCCCTACAACACCAATAAACTAACTAACCTATAAATACTTACAGTCCCGTTAGCCCCTTACCCTTATAATACAATGTGCCTAATATTGCTCTCCCTCCAATCCCTCGGAACTATACACTCCATCACGCTTTTGTATACTTCCAAATCCAATCAGATCACATCTCGCCATATATATATATATATATATATATTATATATATATATATATAATATAATATTAATATATATATATATATATATATATATATATATATTATATATATATATAATTATATAGTAGTGGTTTTGGTGCGTGACTGAAGACGTTTAAGAGGATTGGTAGCAGAGATTTGGCAAGGGTAAATGAGTAAACGTAGATAAAGAGTAAGGTTATGATTGTGAGTGAGGACTGTCCCGGTGTGAAGTTATGCTAGATGGTGAGCAGCTGGAACAAGTGACTGATTTTAAATATTTAAGAATATATATGTTGGCAAAAGGGAACGGATGATGCGAGTGTAGTAGGA
>JABUQX010129843.1:5000-22500 GCA_015478945.1 Trachelipus rathkii
CACACACACACACACAGATTTACTTACACTCACACAGATTTACTTACACTCACACAGATTTACTTACACACACACACACACACACACACAACACCACACACAGTATTAACTTAACTCTCACACAGATTTTTTTACACTCACACACAGATTTTACTTATACAACAACTAAATGTCACTAACGCAACATTTAACTATCCGCACCTACCACACAGTCAGATTTACTTACACACTTACATTTTACCCATAGACACTTTACATTTAACCATAGACACTTAGCCACTAATGACAGCTATACACACTATGACACTTTTACACACATACACTATGACACTTATAACACACATTCACTATGACACTTATACACCATTCACTATGACACTTACATGTACCCATCAGACACTTACATTTACACTATACACACGTACAAACACACTACAACCCTTTGGTCTTCCATGGGTCAATTTTGGCCCACCCAAATTTTAGGCCATCCCTCATTTTTGGCCCACTCTAATTTTCGACCAACCCTTTGGTCTTTCCATAAGGACACTTTGAGAACCAAATTTTCGGTCAAACCCTTTTGTATTCTAGGTACAATTTGGCAATTGTAACTTTTTTGACCTTGTACTTTTTGATGGCTTTGAATGGTTTCCAATCATCTGTAAGAGTATCTTTTAGTGATGTTCTAATTAGTGTTCTAGTGATTATCTATGAGTATGTAGATGACAGTGCCAAGTGAGTGCCAAAGGTGGAGTGCCAACAGTAGTGCCAAACTTAGTGCCAAACATAGTGGCCAGACTGAGTGCCACTTTTATCAAGCCTTTTCTAGCCTCCCCTGAGCCTAGAATAGGCCTAATATTATTAGGGTCTACCCCTATGTTATAAGGTATGCAGATTCGATTGGTGTATATTACAAGCTGCTAAGGAACTGTCCTACTATGAGTTAGTATGTTTTCTAAACACTTATACAAACACTAAGTGACACTTATAGCACTTACACTCTCCATAGACACTTACACTAACCCATATACACTTACACGCCACACCACACACACAGAAATACATTCTTACACTTAACACTCACAACAACTTTTGATATTTTACTTAATACTTTTTAATTTATAAATTTTTAAAATTGTATGTAAGAAGAAAAAGCCAAAGTGCCTGATATATAAATCATTTTATTTTACTACAATTGTACGAACTTTTATTAAAAACATATATCTTACGTACCTTACAAGCAAGTAAATCAGTAATCAATAGAGGTGTTACCTAACACCTAAAGGGATTAGTATGCTTTTGTTTTACTGTTTTTACTGCTTTAACTCATGTTTTAATGCTGCTTTTACTCACTGCTTTACTGCTTTAACTATTTGCTTTACTGTTTTTAACTCTCAGCTTTACTGCTTTAACTCCATATATTTATTAACATTACTACCTTAAAGTCAGTAAATTCAAGTAAATGCAATAGAGTTGTT
The DNA here is from genome assembly GCA_015478945.1 of Trachelipus rathkii. Classification (NCBI taxonomy): domain Eukaryota; kingdom Metazoa; phylum Arthropoda; class Malacostraca; order Isopoda; family Trachelipodidae; genus Trachelipus; species Trachelipus rathkii. Next base: position 6,476 of record JABUQX010129843.1, read on the forward strand.
ACCTAAACCTAAGGGAATTAATATGTTTTTTTACTGCTTTACTGCTTTAACTTTCTGCTTTACTGCTTTTAACTCACTGCTTACTGCTTTAACTCACATTATATTAACATACCTTAAAGCAGTACATCAGTAAATCAATTAGAGATGTTACCTAACACCTAAGGGATGAGTATGCTTTTTTTTACTGCTTTACCTGCTTTAACTTCTGCTTTACGCTGTTAACTTTCTGCTTTAACATGCTTTAAACTTTCTGCTTTACGCTTTAAACTTTCCTTTTATGCTTTTAACTTTCTTGCTTACGTTTTAACTTTCCAGGGCTGCTTTACTGCTTTAAACTTTCTGTTTTTACTGTTGTTAACTCATTATTTATATTAACATTATGTTTTTATTTTGTTTAATACTTTTTTATTTATTTTAATTATTATTTTTATTTATTTTTTATTATTAATTTTATTATTTTATTATGTATTTTTATTTTTATTATTATCTCTAGTGTTATTTACTTCATGCCTATTGTTATTATTGATTTAGAACACACACACACACACCACACACACACACTTACACTTATACACACATTCACTATGACACTTCCATTTACCCATAGACACTTATAACACACACACAGAACACTAGACACTTATACACACATTCACTAAGACACTTACATTTACCCATAGAACACTTGACATTACACTCACACAACACACACACACCACACACACCACATCACAGATTACTTAACTCTCACACAGATTACTTACACACCAGAGTTTACCTAACACTCACACATATCAGATTTAACTTACACAACACAGATTTACTTACACAACACACACAGCACACACACACAACACACACACACAACACTCACTTACACATATAACGTATAATTTTATTTAAAACATTTATGTTTTAATTAAGCACGTACATTTATATTACTCATCCAAATATAACTAAAATTTATTTCAAAGTTTCTTAAACCTTCTATAATAAATCAATCATTACCTTTGAAACAAAGAATTTATTATTAACTGTTAATACTTTTGTTTATAAATTTTATCACTATCAAGTATTAAAATAACTTTTACAAAATTTTATGAAAATTTTATTTAAAAATACATATATATGTAACGTACCTTAAAGGGCATAAATCAGTAAATCAGTGAAGGTCAGCCCCCTAGCACCCACGTCTACACCATCGCAAGCTATGCCACGTTTTGTTCTAATGACTTACTGCTTTACATCATCGTTTAGCCATGTATAATATAAGAACAAATAAAGTTCTTCCTTTCTGCTAACATAATGTAATTTTATTGAAAATCTTTCTAAAGTTCTTAATTTAAAAATAACAATTATCACTTACATTATATATTATTCACTCGATGTTAACTAAAAAATATTTCAAAGTTTTTTAAATAAATTGGGTTTCTTTATTATTATTATTATATTATTATCTATGTACATTGACAATCCATCACGAGAAAACACAACAACCCGCACTCCTTACAGATACGAAACTGACTTCTCTCTGTAAAATGTTTGTAGGATCAATCCTTTTTGTATCCGGGGCGATTTTAAGGCCTAATTCAGGTCAAAATATATTTCCAAACTGACCTTTTTCTGTAAAATTTGGTGCAATAACTAACGTTAGGGACCTAAATTTAGGCCTAAAATTTAGGCCTAACGTTTTTGTAAACGGGCTAATTTAATCCTAATACAAGGTCAAAAGGTAATTCCAGAATAGACAAGAATCATTGTTAATTATTATTTTTATAAATATATTTTCAAACTGAACATGCTGGATCGGTAAAGATCCTTTAAAGCAGGTAAAAAGGAAATTTTTTCCTTACTTGTGATTGGTCGGAGTAGTTTTCCCACTAGTTCATAAGCTAACCACCAGGGCTCAGCATGAGGCCCACCCGCAAAGGCAGCCAACCCCGCACCGCTGGTGCTCCCGCCGCGTGCGCGCCAGGCGCAATATTTCCGCGTTCCCGGCCCGCGCGTGCGCCCGCAGGCGCAATATCCCCGCGTACCCGCACGCCGTTAGTGTTATTTACTTCATGCCTAATGTTATTAATACACACAAACACCTACACACACACACACACACACACGTACACACACACACCACACACTACACATATAACGTACTAATTATTAAAACATTTTAATTTTAATTTTATTATTATACTTCATGCCTATTTTTATTAATAAAAAAACACACACACACAACACACACACACACACACACAACACATACACAACACACCCACTTACACATATAACGTATATTTAATTAAACATTTTATTTTTTATTTTTATTATTATACTTAGTGTTTTTTTACCTCATGCCTATTGTTATTATTATTTAGAACAAACATACACACACACGCTCCACGCATCACACCACACACACAGCACACACACACACAAAAACACTTACACATACGACTCCATCCACATCGATATTTTGATATATGCCTCAGCTTTTGAATGCTCAAGTTTGATGCCTTCAGTTGATGCTCAACTTTGATGCCTCCACTTTTGATGCCTCAACTTTGAATGCCTCGGCTTTGATGCCTCAGCTTTGGATGCATCAACTTTAATAAAATTAGCTTGGTACCTTCAGCTTGTGGCTCATCTTGATGACTCAGATCTTTGATGGCGTCATCTTTGATAGCATCATATTGATGATTCATCTTATAAGCGTTACCACTTACCAAGCACTTAAACTTACACTTATAGCACCACATACACTATAATCTCTATTCACACATCACGCTATACGTACACAAAGACACATTACGTCAACGTCCAATAGACACTACACTCACAAGCACACACACACAATATATATATACTAATAATATATATAATATATATAATATATATATATATATATATATTAATATATATATTATATTATATAATATATATATATTTCATTGCGACTTCTATTTTTTGCGCCTGCGGGCGCACGCGGCGGGCGGAACGCGGAAATATTGCGCCTGCGGGCTGCACGGCGGCGGGCGGGGACGGCGGCGGGACGCACGCAGCGGGGGGTTTTTTGGGGGGGGGGGCGGGGGGGGCTGCCTTTGCGGGTGGGTCTCATGCTGAGCCCTGGTTGTTAGCTTATGAACTAGGGGAAAACTACTTCGACCAATCACAAGTAAGGAAACAATTTCCTTCTTACCTGCTTAAAATATCTTACCGATCCTGCAAAGAAAAGATTTGAAAATATATTTATAAAAATAAAAATAACAATGATTCTTGTCCTATACTGGAATTACCTTTGACCTGGTATTAGGTTTAATTAGCCCGTCTACAAAAAAGGCTTATCCTAAATTAGGCCTAAAATTTCGGCCTAACGTAGTTATTGCACCAAATTTTACACAGAAAGAGGTCAGTTTTGAAATATATTTTTTTGACCTGGAATTGGGCTTAAATCGCCCCGGGATACAAAAAGGATTTTCCTACAACACATTTTACAGAGAGAGGCCAGTTTCGAATCTGTAAGGAGTGCGGGTTGGTTTGTGTTTTTCTCGTGATGGATTGTCAATAATAATGATAATAATACAAATAATAATTAATAATCAAAGGATAACCCGAATTATTTAAAAAAACTTTGAAATATTTTAAGTTAACATCGAGTGAATAATATAAATGTAAGTGAATAATTGTTATTTTTAAATAAGAACTTAGAAAGATTTTAATAAAATACATTTTATGTTAGCAGAGAAGAACTTATTTTGTTCTTTTTATACTTATTACATGGCTAAAGAAGATGAAAGCAATAAATCAATAGAACAAAACGTGGCATAGCTTTGGTGTAGAGGGTGCTAGGGGCTGACCTTACTGATTAACTGATTTATTGCTTTAGGTAACGTAAAATATGTTTTTTAATAAAATTTCATAAAAATTTTTAGTAAAAGTTATTTAAAAACTTGATAGTTATAGAATTTATAAACAAAAAAGTATTAACAGTTAATAATGAATTCTTTGTTCAAAGGTAATGATTGATTATTTAGAAGTTTTAAGAAACTTTAGAAATAATTTTAGTTATATTTGAATGAGTAATATAAATTTACGTGTTTTAAATTAAACAAAATTGTTTTAATAAATTATCACGTTATATGTGTAAGTGAGTGTGTGTGTGTGTAGTATCTGTTGTGTGTAAGTAATCTGTATGCTGTGAGTGTAGGTAAATCGCGTGTGTAAGTAAAATCTGTGTGAGAGTGTAAGTAAATCTGTGTGTGTATGTGCGTGTGTGTGTGTGTGTGTGGTGTGTGAGTGTAACATGTAAGTTCCTATGGTAAATGTAAGTGCTCATAGGGTGTGTGTAGTAAGTTCAATAGTGGAATGTGTGTGTGTTCATAAGTGTAAAAGTGTGTGTAATAAGTGTCATTACAGTGAATGTGTGTATAAGGTAAGTGGTGTGTGTGAGTGTGTGTGTGTGTGTGTAGTGTTTTTGTGTCTACTACTTAAAATAAAATTAATTTTATTATTTCAACAACAGCGCGAAGTAATAATAATAAATAAAAATAAATAATAAAAAGTAATAATAAAAATAAAAATTTTTCATAGTGAAATATGTTTAACATTATCAAAAATCAATTAAAGATATGATGTTATTAAAATATATGAGACCAAAAACAGTAAAACAGAAAGTTGAAATGCAGTAAAGCATGAAAGTTAAAACAAGTAAAAGCAGAAAAAGTTAAGAGCAGTAAGCAGAAAGTTAAAGCAGTAAAGCAGAAGTTAAAGCAGTAAAGCAGAAAAGTTAAAAGCAGTAACAGAAGAAAAAAAGCAGTAAATCAAAACATATACTAATCCCTAGGTGTTAGGTCACACCTCTATTGATTTACTGATTTACTGCTTTAAGGTATGTAATGTATGTGAGTTAATGCAGTAAAGCAGTGAGTTAAAGCAGTAAAGCAGAAAGTTAAAGCAGTAAAGCAGTAAAACAAGAAGCATACTAATCCCTTAGGTGTTAGGTAACACCTCTATTGATTTACTGATTTACTGGCTTTAAGGTATGTTAATGTTAATAAATATATGAGTTAAAGCAGTACAGCAGAGAGTTAAAACAGTAAAAGCAAATATTTAAAGCAGTAAAGCAGTGGTTAAGGCAGTAAAACATGAGTTAAAAGCAGTAAAACAGTAAAAAACAAAAAGCATACTAATCCTTAGGTGTTAGGTTAACACCTCTATTGATTTAACTGATTGTACTGCTTTAAGGTACGTTAAATATATGTTTTTAATAAAGTTTCGTACCTTTTAATAAAAATAAAATGATATATATTAAGGCACTTTGGCTTTTTCTTCTAACAATTTTTAAATTATAAATTAAAAAGTATTAAGTTAAAAATATAAAAGTTGTGAAGTGTAAAGTGTATCTTGTGTGTGTGGGTGTGCGTGGTAAGTGTATATGGTTAGTGTAAGTGTCTATGGACAGTGTAAGTGCTTATAAGTGTCATAGGTGTATAAGTGTTAGAAAAAATACTAACTCAATGTAGGAAAAGTTCCTAGCAGCTGTAATGAATACACCAATCGATCCTCATTAACCTTATAACATAGGGGTGACACCTATATTAGGGGCTATTCAGCTCAGGGAGGCTAGAAAAGCTTGAAAAAAGTGGCAACTCAGTTTGCGACTGAAAGTGGCACTCAGTTGGCGCTATGTGGCACTCACTTGGCACCCATTTCACATGGCACTCACTTGGCACTCACCTGCAAACTCATCTAATAACTCATAGAATAATCATAGAACACTAAATAGAACATCACTAGATACTTCTTACGATGATTGGGAACCATCAAAGCCATCAAAAAAGCTACAAGGTCCAAAAAAGTTACAATCCAAAAATTGTACCGATCGAATACAAAAAGGGTTGACGAAAAAAATTTGGGTATCTCAAGTTGTCCTATGGGAAGACAAAGGGTTGGTCGAAAAATTAGGGCTGCTAAAAATTAAGGATGGCCAAACATTTAAGGGTGGGCCAAAATTGACCCATGGAAGACCAAGGGGTTGTAGTGTGTTGTACGTGTGTATAAATTAAATGTAAGTTGCTCTATGGGTAAATGTAAGTGTCATAGTGAATGTGTGTATGTGTCATAGTGAATGTGTGTATAAGTGTCATAGTGAATGTGTGTATAAGTGACATAGTGTGTATAAGTGTCATAGTGTAAGTGTCTATGGTTAAATGTAAGTGTCTATGGGTAAAATGAAGTGTGTAAGTAAATCTGTGTGTGTAAGTGCCATAGTGAATGTGTGTATAAGTGACATAGTGTGTATAAGTAAATCTGTGTGTGAGTGTAAGTAAATATGTGTGAGTGTAAGTAAATCTGTGTGTGAGTGTAAGTAAATCTGTGTGTGTGTGTAAGTAAATCTGTGTGAGTGTAAGTAAATCTGTGTGAGTGTAAGTAAATCTGTGTGTGTGTGTGTGTGTGTGTGTGTGTGTGTGTGTGTGTGTAGGGTGAATATATATATATATATATATATATATATATATATATATATATATATAATATATATATATATATATATATATATATATATATATATATATATATATATATATATATATATATATTACCATCTGTCCACGTGGTAATATATATTGACCGCGTGGATCTTAGTGCTTGATTCTACTTGCCTCACTGCATATATATATATATATATATATATATATATAATATATATATATATATATATATATATACTATATATATATATATATATATATATATTATATATATATTAACCATCTGTTCCACGTGGTAATATCTATTGAATAAAAATAATTACAATACGTAAATAATTATTTTGTCTCTAGAACTAGCACGTGGAGCAATGCTCGCACCAGGCAAAAATCTCTCTCCTCTCTCTCTCTCTCTCTCTCTCTATATATATATAATATATAATATATATATAATATATATATATATATAGATACTATATATATATATATAATATATTATATATATATATATATATATATATATATTAAATATATTATTATTATTATTATTATTATTATTATTAAACTTCGATTCTCAATTCTAATCTATACCTGAAAATTAAATTATATATTCTCCTAAATCATACCGCTGGACGTGTGGGTAAAAGGTCAGTGATTTGCCTTGGAGGTGAGCGGTCGAGTTCTATTTTGAAATATGATCGGATAGAACTCGAAGCTGTGAAGACGATAAGGCTTGAGGTAGTAAGGACATATGAAAAGGGATGGTGGAAAATCGTGAGTCATGACCACGTGGGCGCAGGTGTGTGTGTGTGTGTGTGTGTGTGTGTGCAGATGGGTGGCTGGGACGGGTATGGTGGGACGGGGTACAAGGAGGGATGTGACACAAGGCGTGCGGATGCGAACCTACGGCTCAGGTGGGATGGGAAACGCGCCGGGCGGGAACGCGCTGCAGAAAACGCCGCTGGCTTGTCGGTCCGCACCTGCGGGTGGCGGGCGATTCGAACCCCCAAAAAATAAGGGTAAGACATCAACAGGGTAAGCCCCTAAAACAGATCAAAAATACCGTGGGTCAAAATTGACCCTGGGCCAAAAAATTAGGGGGGCGGGTAAATTGGGGGGTAATACGACGACGGAGGCTTCACCTCCGTTGGCGCAACCTTCTTCGAAGGGTTGCTAAAAATAGGTTGCCAAAAAATTAGGGTTGCCAAAAAATTAGGGTTGCCAAAAAATACCGTGGGCCAAAAATGGCCCATGGAATATCAAAGGGGTGGCCGAAAAAAAGGTCAAGGCCAAAAAAGGTCAAGGTCAGGTAAAAATTTCGGCCCAAAAAGGTCAAGGTCTGTCAAGGTCAGGTAGGTGGTCCAGGTCATTTGCGTCAATATTTGCCCTCTACACTTATATAATATATTATATATATATATATTATAATATATATGTATATATAGTATATATATATATATATAATATATATATATATATATATATATATATAATATATATATATATATATATATATATATATATAATGACAACTTTACATTCATAAATGGAAATTTATTTAGAATAAATATATAGGAAATAATAATATCAATACTTAGTAAAATGATAAAAAGATAATAAAAAATATTGGCAAGTTAAAAATGCCAAAAGTACTTGCAAGTACCAAGCACAAGTATCAAGTACAATTAATTAAACGTAAATATAAACATGCCTACTCTAATTTTCTAGGACTAAGAAATTGCTCTCCTTTTGTCATGGAAAATGTTAAAGTTATTCCTTTCACAGCCCAACTGTCTTGAACTTAATTTAATATTTAAACATTTTATTTAATATTAATGTTAATTTTTCAGTTTTCCTGATACAAACCTTTCCAAGAATCTTCATTTCTAATTAAACCCCCCCAAAACAAAAAGAAGCCCATGGGAAGTGTTTGCAAACATTCCTTGTTATAATGTTGCAATGATTTATATTTGGAATAAACATTAAAGACCTTAAAAACGAGAATTGACCAACACATGGGTGAAGTCAGGAGAGGCAATGAAAGTAGTGCTGCCTTTAGACATTTTTCACAAGAAAATCATGTTATTAATTGGAATGGTGCAGAATTTTTGTTTCGTTCCAAAGATAAAAACTTAAATCAATTGATTGAGTCCTTTTTCATCTCTACAAAAAGTAATTTTAACATTTCAGAAGGATTTTTCAATTTGGTCCAAATCACAAAAAAATTTAATTCAGAAATTTTAAAAGGACCTACTTTTGAAATAATTAATATTTTTGGATACTTGATAAAAAGGATTAAGAATGTGACGCCCACTCTGTCTTTTTTGCTTGAATTTATATTTCATTTTTTATTTTGTATTTTCAATATTTTTTTATATTATGTGTTTTTAATTTGTTAAAAAAAAAAAAAAAAAAAAAAAAAAATTAGTTTGAATAGAATGCCCTAAGGTATAGGGTCCCGAAACATAAACTTTATCTCGTTTAGTTATTTTTCTTAAAGATTTTCCTTTATTTATTTTAAAATGTTTTAAAAATATATTTTAATATTTACAGAGCTTGAGTGTTTGAATTAGAAGAGCTCTTTAACTGAAATTCTAAATATATATATATATATATATAATATATATACTAATATAATATATATATATATATATATAATATTATAATATATATTATAATATATATAATATATATATATATATATATATATATATATATATATATATATATATATATATATATATATATATATATATATATATATATATATTGGAAATTTTGATATTGTATATTTTCGTGTCTAGTTGTTGTTGTTTATGATAACGGTTTTAGAAGAGAACCAAGTAAATTGTTGTTGTCGTCGTCCCTTTGCAGACAATCTAATGGACGTTGAGTATTGATGTTTTAGACCGCGCGTTCATTAACTCCTGTGTATTTGTATTTAATTTTTTTTTACACTAAAGTATTATAAATTGAGAGAAAATTGTTTTAAAGTAAAATGTCTGTTTTAACTGAAAATGGGAATGGGACAGTAGCTTTAAATGATAACATAGAAAAGAGTGAATTTTATGGATCAAAACCAGAGCCGGGCCTAGATGAAATGCCTGTTGCTGGTGAGAAAGAGAAAGTGGCTCTAAAGCGTCGTTGGAAGCCCAATGCTCAACCAAAACAAGAGGAAAGTAAGTGAAAATGAAATATTCTAAGAGGTTTGTTTCCAGTGTTTGAAAAGGCTATAATTTTACAAGTCATGCTGAGACCTAGGTCTATTGGGACAGGATTGTTTGCGGACCTAGTATTGTTGATCTTTTAAAGCCTAGTTAAATGTAGGGGCCGGTAATTGTTAAAATTGAAGCTATTATTGGTAATAATTTTGCAGAGCTGCTCCATTGCTGATTTTTATGAAAATCACAGTATCTCTAAATTGTAATATAATTCAGGTGAAAGTAAATTATGTAATTCGTATATTAAAATTATAAATATTTAATTTACATGGTAATTATTGAGATTAACAGATTCTAAAAGAATCTATACTTTTTAAAAGCAATTATGATATTCTTATAAGCAATGTGCCAAATGTTGTTAAAAGCTAAATTTTACGTCTTGAAAAATCAATAAGGTTATGATGAGTTTGGTTAAGTAGGAATAGAGATTTACTGTGTATAATTAACAAAACTTGTAACCTTAACTTCGAGTCTTAAAACGAATTTAAAAAAATAAAAAATTTTAGATTGATTATATTTATATAGGTATGAGAGATGTTTGGTACCACTGTTTTAATATTTTTACATGGGACGAAAGATACATGTAAAAAAACGATTAGTTAAAAAAAATATCGATATCATAATCTGTTAAGCTTGATTATTATTTACAAAAATAGTATAAAAAATTTGAAGTTAACGATTTATGTGTACATTTTAATGTATATATATTTTTAATAAAAAAAATTAAAGCTTTAAAAAATATAACCTGGCAAATTTCAGGGTTTTTGTAAGAATAACTAATGATATTTTTTTCAGCTTTTATTATATTGATATAATTAATTTTTGGTAATAGATTAGTGTAGTCTGATGAAAAATTAATATTCTTTTCTGATCTTTTTTTTAATATTTCCTCCTCATGTAAGAGGACTAATAAAGTATGCGAAATCTAATATATAAATATATGGTAATTGTAGGACAGTGTTTACTTGGGTTCATGTAATTACTGTATTAAAACTATAAATATATAATTTATGAAAATGGTATTAAAAAGTTAGTTTTTTTTTTAATAAAAATTGACGTAGCTACATTTTAAGTATATTTTTAATAAAAATATAAAAAATAAACCTATGAAAATTTTAAACAGCTAAATTTCTCGTTTTTTTAGGGATATCACTATCAATGCTTTTTCTGATTTTTATGCATGGATTGCTTAGTATATTTTTAATAATCAATAAATCTATGATTATTATAGATTCAGTTATATATATATATATATATATATATATATATATATATATATATATATATATATATAACTCTTTATATTTGCTATATATATATATATATATATGCAGTGAAGCGTATCAGAATTTTTCGGAGGCCAAACAAAAATGGATTCTTTTTAAAAATATAAAAATATATATATATATATATATATATATATATATATATATATATATATATATATATATATATATATATATATATATATATATAAATGGAAGGACAAAATATTAAATTCCCAAGAAAAAATGGGAAGAATTTATTTGAATTACTAAAATCATCTTACCTAAATTTTTAAATCTAATCGCCTGACATGAGAATGAGTGAAGTCCGAGATAACATCTTCAATTTTATTTCAATATTTCAATGTATGAGGAGGCCAAGTCCAATAAGTTTTCATCTCTAATAGTATTTCTCAAGTAGGTTTCAGAAGTCTTAATGTTGAAAAACTTCTTTCACTTTTTCTTTAAACCACGGGTAAAATTGCCAGTATTTGCAACAAGATTTAAATATTTGGAAATTGTGACTGCGAACAAGAAACTAGTCCATCTATTGCGGATTTTGGGCGACCTGTGCTGTGATACCATTTCAACTTCCATAAATCCCATTGTGCTTTTACTAAATCTTCATTTTGAGCTTTCGAGATCTTCCTTGTAAAATGTTATACAATCTTTTTATCTTCTCATATGGCATTACACTAGTTCTCGTTATGACAAATTGCAAAAAAAATTTAAAAATCCTCACCAAGTAATAAATATAAATAATATAAAATTGGGACAAAAAATGGATGTCTTGAAAATAAGTCTGTGGGTCGGAAGTAGAATGTTGGGTCTGTATTTTTAATTTTATTTAATTTCCTTAGTACAGCAATTTCAATACTCAGTTCAATTCAGATGCTCTTACACATTCTTCAAAAATCAGCTGAAATTCCTAATGTTGCATTTTCTGATGGTTTCAAGTTTAATTTTAACTAATGGACTTACGAGATTTGTTCTTGACAGCGGCCAGATTATATAAGAGTGAATTTAACTTCTGCACTTTTTATATTATTAACGGATATGATACTTAAAATTTTTAGTGTCTAAAAAAAGAAAATTTCGGGGGGCCATGGCCCCCTGGCCCTCCCATATACATACTGTATATATATATATATATATATATATATATATATATATATATATATATATATATATATATATATATATATATATATATATATATATATATATATATCTGAGATGGGGAGTGGGGGTCGAGGGTTTTCAAGGGTGGAGAGTCAGTCGGGTCGATTTAAAAAAAATGACCTATCAACTCTCAAAACACAATTTTGCATAAACTTTTTCACACAAATTTTGAAAAACTAATTGAATTTTTATTATAAAGGACATTTTTTTATTTTGATATTTGTTTACAGCCAATTTAAGATTTGTTTTTTAATTTTTCACTTATAGTATAAGAACTTTCAGGGATATTTTAACATTTCCTATGGTGTTTTTTTCTTCCTGAGTCGAATACGTAATATTTTTCTTGAGAAACCAGTAGCTCATCCCCTACCGCCCAAATAAAAATTTGGCTTAAATGATTTTGAGATGTTAAGACCTTCATATACATATGTAAATCTATTTATATATGTCTCTCTTATTTATACTAGATATATATATATATATATATATATATATATATATATATATATATATATATCTATTAAGGTATAGCACTAGGACTCCACACACTTTCTGAAAAAATTTAAGAGTCAAAAATTAATTTATCAATATTAATATATATAATATAATAGTAATATATTGACGTATATATATATATATATATATATATATATATATATATATATATATATATATATATGTATATATATATATATATATATATATATATATATATATATATATATCGGTTTAGTACCTAATAGTTCAGGTTATAAGTTTTAAGTATATACTGAATCTGTGCATACTAACAAATCTTATCATATACCTGAACTAGAAATAGGGGCGTAAACAGAGACCTAACCAGTTTGGATTGTTTATGCCGTGAACTTGAGCCTAACCTAGATTCACCTATGCTGCTGCGTAAAGAATTTGTACCTAAGTTAAATAGCTTTATATATATATATATATATATATATATATATATATATATATATATATATATATATATATATATATATAACATATATTTATTTTATTTATATATATATAACATATATATATATATATATATATATATATATTTTTTTTTTTTTTTATTTATTTATTAAATAGTACCTAGTTAAAATAGGGTCTTGCAAATTTTGGTAATTTTTTTTTAAAATTACTTGTGTACACTTTGTCTATAACATCAAAAAGTTGATAATCGTTAAAAAAATTATCAAAATATTAGTGATATTGATTTATCAATAATATGAAACTCATTTTGACAGTGATTCTTTATCCCTACACAAATGAAATAAAGTTATGATTTTCATAGTGTTATTTTTCAAAATTTTTTAATACCATTTGTGTAAATTAAATATTTAAATTTTTAATACAGTATTTACACGAACCCAAGTGAACACTATAATTACCAAATATATACGGTATATATATTCCCTCTGCAGAATTTTTGTTTAAATTCGGTTTAGGACCTATTAAGTTTGTTATAAGTAGTTTTGTTAAGTATCATAGTAAATCTGTATCTACTTAACAAGACTTATCATAGCCTTATTGATTTTTGGAATGTAAAAAGAAATCTATGAAAACAGAATAATGTTGCTTATAAATATTATAATTATGGCAATTTTTGTTGCTGCTTCGTTTCATACTCCTATCAAATCATTGCTTACAGTTCATTTAAAAAGATTTTTATTTAGTATGCTAATCTAAACTATTACTAATTTTCTTTTGATAAATTTTAATTGGTAGCGTCGGGCGGGGTGACTCGGACCACCTTAGGCATAACTTGGTCTCCCGACTCTCCCCTAATGCACTTTTTAGAATTTTTTTTTTTATGTAAATCACGGCCCTATAATCGGTCATAAGCACACAAAAAGATAATGTAATTCTAATTATAAAAGTTTTATTAAAGTTTGAATAACCCTGAGTTAGCCTGACCGTGGAGGGGTGAAGCGGACCACCATTGAGGGGTGACTCGGACCATCTGTTTAAATTCGTCTTTTACGTATAAATTCAATTTTATATTAATTTTTACTTAATATAATAATTATTTATCATATTAAAATTCGTAATAAGTAATAAAAATGTCAATAATGATAAATAAAATACGAATAAAAATAAGGTGGTCCGATTCACCCCTCTCAGCCCAAAAATTTTGACACTTTTTTGAATTCGTTTTTTTTATTAAAATTTCATTTTTAAAAAATTTCACTTAATATAAGTAACTTTTTATTATATTTAAATTAATTATACGTAATAAAAATGTCAATAATAATACGTAAAATATGAAAAACAATGGTGGTCCGATTCACCCCTTCATCAATTTTTACGGCGGGGGGAATTTAAACAGATGGTCCGATTTAGCCACTAATACTGTTTGGATCAAAAATTTACTTTGCCAGTTTAAAGCTAACATACTCGAGTGTATCCACTGAAAAAATAATTAAAATCGATCCACAATTTTTCATTTTATAACGAAGTTAAAAAAACTCACATTTTTCAAAAGTGAAATTCAATTGAAGGACATTTTGTACCCTAATTTCTAACATTTTTTAAAAATATAAAAACTTTCTAGAATTAAATATTATCTAAATAAAACTTGTAGTACTACCTCGTGGCTATTAAAAGAGCGAAAAAAAATATTATTTTTTTTTATTTTATTTAGAGTGGACCGAATCACCCCTCCTAAAGAGGCGGGCCTGGTCACCCCGCCCGACGCTAATTATTTGGATTAGCACAATCCTAGGAAATGTTGATTTTCTTTTCTGATTTTTTTAATACCTTTCCTCACTATCTAAAATACTTGGAAAAATGATTTTCATATCTAAATAATTTCTGGTATTTAATTTTTTTTTATTTTAAAATTTTTATGATTTAAGTTTTGGTTATTAGTTTTATTATATGTAACCACTAAATTTGTGTATACTTTAATAAACATCATAACCTTACTGAATTTGATTTTAAAAAAAAAAAAGCAATTTTATAGCCGAAGTCATATTTTTCAATAGTATACTTATAAAAAATAACTTGTTTTCAAATTTTGTTTACAAAATTTGAAATTTAGGTTATATTATGTTAATTAGATAAAGTAAATCTGTGTATACTTTAACAAACTTATAATAAATAACCTTAAGGTATATATATATATATATATATATATATATATATATATATATATATATATATATATATATATATATATATATATATATATATATATATATATATATATATATATATATATATAATTTAATTATATATATTTATATAACATTTATATATATATATATATATATATATATATATATATATATATATATATATATATACCGTCAACCGGGGTAATTTCAGAATTCCGGGGCAATTTCAGAATTTTTAGTTTTTATTGTTTTACAAAAAAAAAAATTTAATAAAAGTTGTAGCAGACTAACAGGTGCAGTGAACTGCAAAAAAAGTTTTTAAAAAAATATATAAATAATCTAGATTTTTTTTTTAAAAATTTTTTTTTTTAAATTGTTAATTTTGATTTATAAGGTCTGTGAATGAAAAATAAAAAAAAATTGCAAAATTTGATCACTTTTTGATAGTACAGGTTTTAAGCTATGTATACATATAAAATACATATTGATAGAACATTTCATTAAAAAGTTATTTAACATTTATGACCCCAGGGCAATTTCAGATTTCCATTCCCTTCCACCCCCTCACCCTTGACTGGGGTGGCCAATTGACTCAGTAACCACGGGAATCGACTCGGAGGCATCGAAAACCCATATAAACATACCCGACAACAACAAAAACTAAAAAGTAGCTAAAAATTGCTAAGGGTGCCAGAGTTAACAAATAACCTAAATCTAGCAAAGTAGCTAATTTATCACCCTACTAACACG
>JABUQX010129843.1:27500-32500 GCA_015478945.1 Trachelipus rathkii
TTTTTCGTATTTTAGTATTATACATTTTATTACGTATAATTAATTTTAATATATAACAAAAAGTTACTTATATTAAGGGAAAATTTTTTTAAAAATGAAATTTTAATAAAAAAAACGAGTTCAAAAAAGTGTCAAAATTTTTGGGCGGAGAGGGGTGAATCGGACCACCTTATTTATATTCGTATTTTATTTATCATTATTGACATTTTTATTACTTATTACGAATTTTAATATGATAAATAATTATTATATTAAGTAAAAATTAAAATATAAAATTGAAATTATACGTAAAACGAATTTAAGAAGCAGTAAACAGATGGTCAGAACTGCCTCAATGACCATTAAAGCTTACCTCCAGGAAGCACCAGAGCCCCATTTCGGCGTTATTCAAACTTTAATAAAACTTTTTATTATTAGAATTGTGTATTTTTATTGATAGCATACTTGACTATAGGGCCATTGGAGTTTCTAAAAAAAATTTCCAAAAAGTGCATTAGGGAGAGTCGGGAGACCAAGTTATACCTAAAGTGGTCCACGTCACCGCCCGGCTATATATATATATATATTCAACTTCATCTACCTTTTTCTCTCCAAGACTGGTGTAAGGTGCGTAACAAGCATCAGAAAGGAAAGCAGTTGAAGAATATGACAAAAGTCAGAAAGCCCAGCCTTACCCTCCCTCTGTACCATTAATTAGTAAGGATTTGTCCCAGTCAGAAAAACACCCTATGGCTTCACAGGACTGTGACGGACCCTACTATGGTAAATCGTCGGTGTAAGGGTTCATCTCCCTTGACCCAGGTGTGCCACAACCATACCCCCTCACAAAACCCCGCCATTCTCTTATTATGCACCTTTATTCTCGCCTCTGTAAACTAACATTTCTGTCCTTCAGACATTCGTTTACTAAACTCAATCCATTTTTTTCTTTGATCTCCCCAGCCGGTCGGTTTTCAACACACTAGCCACTATACATCCACTTAAAAACTGACTATCATTCATCCCCACATGACCAAAACCATCTCAACACTTTCATTTTATTCTCTCGTTTACCTTTCTTCACCACACAACTCTCTAATATGTTCATTCTTCATTTTATCAATTCTTCTCACACCTTGCATGCTAAGATTATCCATCTGAACACATTGAACTTTAGATCAATACTTTTTATTCCAGACCATAGTCTCACTACTATACAATAACACAGGTAACAACATACTGTCATGCAAGACCCTAGCACTCAAGACTTAGTCCCTTACATTCACCAACGATTTAATTGCACCAGCCACCTTCCTGCCATTCACAGCTTTCCTACTAAACTCTGCATCATCCGTTCCCTTCTCCTCCAACATATACCTATACCCCTAAATATTTAAACTCTGAACTGTTCCAGCTACTCACCATCTAACATAACTTCACTGAGGACTGTCCTCCTCACAACCAACCTTACTCTTATCTCGTTTGCTTTCAAGCCTCCTCTCATACTCTTCAGATTCGCCACACACAACCAAATCATCCGCACATAAAAGGTAGGGCACCCTCACTATCTCCATCATTCTAACACCATTTCTGCCCGCCCACCTTCAATTCTTTCCTCTTAACCCCATCCATATACAAATTGAATAACCAAGGAGACATATCACATCCTGCCTCACTCGGCTATTAATACTAAACCAATCATGGCACCATTTATTCTTACACACGCCTCACTATCGTCCTTTATACTTTTGATTCCATTCAGAAGCCTATCACCAACACTATACCTATATCACTAACACCTGCCATAGAGCACTATTAACCCTATCATACCCCCTGTTGCAAATCCATAAAACCTAAATACAATTATTCTTCCTCTCCCTCATTTTTTCAATCATTTGTTTCAATGTAGATTTGATCCACACATCCTCTACTACTCCTAAAGCACCTTGTTCTTCACCAATCAGTCCTTCAGTCACTTTCGGCACTCTTTCGACCAAACACCAGCATATATCTTCTCTACAGCACTCAATAAACTAAATACTGTATAATTTCTACAGAAGTTCCCTTTATCTCCACCACCCTTATATGAGGGTACTCTTACTACTCTCTCCAATCCTCAAACTATACCCTCCATAACGCTTTATTACACAACTTCAAGATCCAATCAATCAACTTCTTGCCTCCGTTTATAGCAGTCATTTCATTAGTAATTTTATCTATATAAGATTTACCATTCTTAACTTTCTCACTCTACCCATTGCCTCCTCCTTGCTAATAACCTCATCCCCAAAATACCTATTCCTTCTTGCACCATCAGACTCACACGCAGTCACTATCATCTCTTCATTACTGCCAATATTATACAGATTTTCGAAGTGTTCTTTCCACACTCCCCTCACATCCATTTCATCCAGTTACAATACCAACCCTATTCATTATTCTGAGCAGGTTCCCCTTATTCTAATTCTCAAACCTTCCACGCTTCCTTCCAGAAGAACTTCCTATTCCCTTGTATGTCCCCACATTCATCCTCCTTCAAACTGTTCATTTACCTCTTCTTTTCTCTTAAATTCATCTTTTAGCATTCCTTTTTTTCCTCCTTATATAATTCCAAGCATCTTTCTTTTGAAACTTCATCATTTGCTTTTAGTACATTCAACCACGCTTCTTTTTTACTTTTAACCGCTTGCATCACCTCTTCATTCCACCACTCACTCTTAGCATTCTTACTTCCTACTTTAGCACACCCACATACTTCTTTTTGCACTGCTAACAATTGCTTCCTTCATTTGCTTCCAGATTTATTCAGTTTCAACTTGTTCACATTCAACTGATTTACTTGCGAGCGTTCTTACATACTTATCCTTATTACCTTGTTCACTAAACTTCTCACTCTTAATTTTACCCACTTCCTTCCGTATCACCTTCCTCTCATCCAAGTCCCCACTAACTTCATTTTACATAGAACAACATATAATGATCCGATAATCCCATTCCTAAACCCCTCACTGATTTAACATCCAACACATTCTTCAACATCTCCTTCTTCACCAACACAAAATCAATCATACTTTTCACTTCGATACCATCTCTACCTACACCAACTCTAGTATACTTATGGATACTCTTGTGTTTAAAGAAAGGATTACTTACACACATACCTCTCCCCTCACAGAAATCAATCACCTTCCTACCATTCTCATTTTCTCCCCCGACACCCCAAAACCACCTGTTATACCATCCTTTTTTTTATATATATATATATATATATATATATATATATATATATATATATATATATATATATATATACCTTAACATAATACGCTTTTATGCAAAAGGAATTATTTGGGTTTTTTAAAATATTGTAAAGGAATATTGTTTCATCAAACTGGCCAGGTATACTGTATTTAAAAAAACAAAAAAAACGTCTGTTTTTATATACTAAAAATTGTTTTCATTCGTAAGGTAAACAACAAATTAAATAAAACCATTTTTTCACAACCCTATATATATATATATATATATATATATATATATATATATATATATATATATATATATATATATATATATATATATATATATATATATATATATATATATATATAATATATATATATATATATATAATGGGGAGTTTTTGTATTGAAACACTAATGTAATTTTTTATGGATAAATTATTACACCATTTGAAAGAGGAATGATTACAATATTTGTTTCGATGGCACTTGCTAAATAGTTTAGATTTTTAATTTCTTCCCAAATGTCATGAATCAGCATTTTAAGCATCAATTCTGAATTTCTACTGAACTACAAAAGATTTTTGCAAGTGGATTTCACTAAAATAAATACTATAGCATAATATTTATTTTATTTTTATAAAATCTCCAACTTTTTTCCTTCCTAAATTTAAGTTATCCAAAACATTCCAAAAGTTATTATATTTGCTTGAATCTTATATCAAAATGTAGTGCAATGAATATAAAATTGAAAACAAAAAAAGAAAAGTATAAAATTATTTGGATTTTATGACTATGAAATAGTAGGTCAATAAAAAAATAAAAATTTGAATAAAGTCAAGAAGTTGAACTGTGAGCAGTGGTAAAACTGTTGGCTATGCAACAAATTTATATAAAAAAAATGTCTATCTTGCCAATTTTTACAAAACTGTAAAAACTTAATTCTAATCAGATGAATAATAAAAATATTACATGCCACCAATTTATTTAATTTTTCTTTTCTTTGCAACTTAAAAAATGAAAATTCTCTATTTCATATCAATTATTATGAAAATTGCATAGTTGGAGGAGGATATTTTTAGATAAATTTTGGATATCAAATGGTTTTTGCTGCAGTCATGGAAAACTTCAAAATTTTCAAAGGTTTTCCCGTGACCGGCAAAACTGTTGGGCATACAAAACATTGATCTAAATAAGATAATGTATGTTGTTGAGAGTTATAAAAACTAGTAAGTTTCATTATCAGATGTTGCATGATGCCCAATCATTAAAAAAAAAAAAATTTTTATGGAAAAGTCTTTAAATGATAGAAACCACAATAATTTATTTATACTATCAGTTTGAAATTTTGCGAGCAAACCTGATAGGTAAGGTACACATTTTTGTTTAAGATAAAGTTTGTATGCCCAACAGATTTTGCCACTGTTCAAATTTTATTTTAAAAAGTTTTAAGTTTTATCGTGATCAGCTGCAAAACTGTTGGGCATTCAAAAATAATCTAAATAAAATGTTTAACTGTGGAGTTACACAAACTTTGAAAGTTTCATTGTAATCGAGTTAAATATTAAAAAAGTTACATGCCACCAATTATTTTTTTCACCAATCAAAATAAAAAAAAAAATTTATTTTTATTTTTTGATCAATATGAAATTATCAGATATTCTACTAGGAAGGTTCACATTTTTTTTTTTAGTAAATGTTTTGTAAACTCAAGGTATATGCCGCTCTTATGGGGAAAAATTTGAAATTTTTCCCATGCACAAGAGGCAAATCCATTCT
>JABUQX010129844.1:2500-12500 GCA_015478945.1 Trachelipus rathkii
GGGTTATAAGCAAGAGGATATTGGATCGAATCCATTTCCTTCATTCATTCTTAGTTTTAAATATCCGAAATTTATATGATAAATACATATATTTAATTGTACGGAATATATATATATATATATATATATATATATATATATATATATATATATATATATATATATATATATATATATATAAAATATAAATATATATTTATATATATATATTTGTATATATACTTTCACAACTTTCCTACTACACTCTGCATCATCTGTATGGTTAATGGACATCTGAACTGATTTCAAATGCTTTGAGAATTCGTATACCTTTAATGTGACGAACATACTGTCACTAAAAATTACTAAGAGAATATATTTAAACATATTGGCTATCAGGGATCCATTTGATGAAATATTGAATATTAGGCCTAATGATAGATACCTGTTTGTTACGTCATATGGAAAAACATTCGTGATTATGGAAACTATGTGAAATATTACGAACTAAAAAATGGGTCATGAACGTAGATGAGTTATAGAAAAAACGAGGATGCGAAACCGCGAAAAAGACGGCTCGGCGTGGTGCAGTGCGGTCCGGAGCGATCCGGTGTTGTGCGGTCTGGTCTTGCGGTTGTCAAAACGCGTCGTCGACCCACGGAAACCCCCTTAAGGGGGTAAAAACCCCCCCAAAAAAAGCACTAAAAAAATATTCGCCGAATGGCGAATGTTCGTCACCTGCCGAAGTCGCCCTATATACTACTCCTAGTATGATCTACTACTAGACTCGGTGAATCTAAACCTTCTTTTTCTAAAAACAATTCAATCGTTTTGGCAATGGTTTTTACCATCCTTCCCTTCAAAAACTTCAAACCCCAGAAATTCTTCTCGAACAGTCATTTTTTTAAGATCGAAAAACCTTAATCCTATAGATAATTGTTCATTGCCTAACAAATCAGCAGTTTCATCGGCCAATATGTAGACACTAAATTTTTTTGCATCCGCGACAATCATGTTTTATATGATAATTCCATACAAATTGATAAGTTTATTTTGAATCATCGGAGACGTCCAGACGCTATTCTTCTGTCCTTGAATGTGTTCTTTCAGTTCCACATTACCACTTTCTATTCAAAGTTTAATCAGGTCTTCAAAAATTGACTCAGGCAGGCCAATAACTCTTAAAGGTAAGTCATGGGTTCTGCTGAATATTATGGTCTTCAAAATTGCTGTAATACTTCTTTTATTTTCTGTTATTTGATGTGCTTTCTGGCAGCTGAATATCAACGGATCGCTCCGCTGATAATTGGATTTTAGCCTAGCTTTGGCAGCGCAAATGCCTATCGACATGTGAGAGTTCTGTCAGAAGAAGCCTAGCTAGCTGTATAAAGCACACAGCTAGTTTGATTTTAAGCCAATATGAAAATCGTAAAAACCCATTAAACTCTTCTAGAAAAAAATATTTATAATACGTTTGCCATTTAATTAATTACTACTTTCTAATATGTCGATTGATGTTTTTTCAGTTTTTTTCTACTAGACAAAAACCTTAGACAAAACTCGTTTGGGCAAAGATATACAAGTGATTTTTTTTTTATTTTTTGCCAATGATTTAGCGGGGCTGGGCCCCTGATTTACCTTCTGGTATAGTTTCATTCAATATTATTATTTATTATATATATATATTATATTATATTATTAATTATATATATATATTATTATATAATATAATATATATATATATTATATATATATTAAATATATATTAATAATATATATATATAATTAATAATATATTATATTATTATAATATTATATATATTGTAATGTATAGAGGTTGGGTTGAGTCGAGTGAGGGCACTTTAGTGCTCACTAAATCATGGTACGATATATATATAAATATATAAAATTTATATACTTATATATTTATCTTTATGAATACATATACGACGTTTTATTTCATAGTGATTATACTACTAGGGTCACGGTACTTATCTCGTAGAAAGAAGTAGTTATTTATTTAATTATATGTATTATTTAAAATTTATTATTATCCTTTACAAATAGGGTTATATGTATTTTTTAGTATTAATATTGTGATTCAATTATTAACTTAGTGTGATGGATTATACTGATTGGCTGCAATTAAATTCTTAATAGTTGATGTGTACATTGGTAGTAGGTGAGTGGTGATAATTGTGGGTCATGTGTTAAGAGCGGGGCAGGGGACTTGGGAAATACATATCAGATAATTCCATAGTGCTAAACTAGCAGAGTGCAGCAAGGAAAAAGGATACATTGGCCTGGAATTGCTTGTCAAGGTTTTTAGGCGGAAATGTAATAAAAAGAAAAACAAAAATAAAAGATTTAGAAAAAAAAGATATATCTCAAAAAAGCTACAAATAGTCCTACAGCGAAGGAAGGAATACTTGTTTGGATCGCTGGTTAAATATTTTAGTTATAGGAAAAATGTAAGAAAAAATAAAGAATAATAAGAAATACGATATAAGTTAAATGAGTTTTATTATGAGATTAGATGAGCTATTTTAGAGCTTTTTATTGGTTACTCGTTAAAATAAATTAACTTTCTATTTAAATTTTGCTTTTTTTTTGTTTACTAAAGATACCAAGGGTTTATAGACGCACGATGCAGGAGTCGGCGGTCTCTCGGCGCTTCCGGGGAACTGACGGGGTATGACTAATTCCCCCTCGGGGTATGGTCCGGAACCCCCTCTTTTTGGTATTTGGGTGTCGCGGGGTTCTCGCCCTCTACGGGTAATGGAAACGTTCCGGTGTATTCGTCGGCTCGAGCCTACAAAATTATGCCAATATTTATTTTATTTATTTATTTTTTATTTTATTTTTACTTTTTCTAACTAATTTTTAGCAAGATTCCAAAAATGTATTCTGTTTCGCTGTAGCTATTGTAGTTTTTGTAGATATCGATTTTTTTCTTTTTTTTTTTTTTTTTCTTTTATTACATTTCTTCCCCGCTCTAAACATTTTTGTCAGGATTCCAACATATGTTATTCTTTTTCTTGTAACTATGTAGTTTTTGAGGATTATGGATGATGACTAGTTGTCGCCGTCTATAACCAAATATCACTTCTATATATATATATATATAGCCTATATATCATAATATTATATATTATATATATACTATATATTATTGACTATTATATATATCTATATACTCACTATTATATACCTAATATATATATATATACCCTTATATATATATATATCATATTATATATACTATATAATATATTATATATATATGATATTATAATGATATATATATATATATATATATTATAATATATATATCCTATATAATATTATTATTATATATATACTAATATACTATATATATATATTAATATATATATATATATACTATATATATTATATATTCATTATATATATATATATTATAATATATATATTATACTATATACACTATATATTTATAATATATATATATATATATATTATGTATATATATATATTATTATATATATATATTTATATATATATTATATTATTATTATATATAATATATATATATATATATATATATAACTTATATATATATATCTATATATATATATATATATTTATATAAATATATAATTATCTATATATATTAATATATATAATATATATATATAATATATATATATTATTATATATATATATATATATTATATATATAATTATCATATATATATATATATTTATATATTATATATATATATATTATACTATATATACTACTATATATATATAATATATATATATACTACTATAGTATATATTTATATATTATTTTAATATTATATACTATATTATACTATATATAATAATATATATATATCTATTAATATATATATATATTATATATATATATATTTATAATTATATATTATATTATTATATATATATATATATATATATATATTATATTATTATCTACTGATCAACTTTAGTTAGTGGGGATCTTATTTAACAACGAAAGCCAACACCAGGGCTTTAGACCACAACATGGAGATATCTTTATTAACAGTAATAAACACTAAGTTTGGATCTCGACTGATTCCATCATCAGATACAATAATAAAATAAAATTTAGAACTAGTAATAAATGAAATAATTAACGTTAATAAACTAAAACATTGATTCCTCTACTGCTTAAACTTCAAAGTACTTCAAAATACTACAAAATGTTACAAAAAAAAACTTGAAAACACTCTTTAGAAACTCAAAAGCAATCATGGTTAGTATTAAAATTATATAACAACATTATCAAAATAAATAAGTGGTATTTATAATTATATGCGGGGTAACTTTTAAAAAATTTCTTATAATTAATTAGCTATCTTATAAACAGAAACGAACACGTGAGTTAGGTTTAATAGAGGCAAAGAAAGATATTACACTCGGAAAAAAACATAAATGGGACAGAGTGAAGGCGGACAGCACTTTCCATCTGGGAGGTTAAAGCAAGTAGTTTAAATGGGCCACTATCGTTGTTGAGGGAGGGTTTGATGTCGGCAATATGTAAAGATTCTAAAATGTTTAAGTTGGTTGGTGATTTTGTTTGGGTTAGTATCTAGAAATTTCTGTGATTGAAGGAAGAATGGTCGTGCGTGTGAGCTTGGTCACGTATAGCGGAGTGTGAAGGGGAATTGAGTAAAAGGTTGGTGCGTGTGGAAAACACTCTATTCATACCATCTTACGTTTGAGGTTGGCGTAAAGTATACCCACTATAAACGGCAATCACAGCCGCTTTATTCCAGATTGAATCTTTGTAAATAACTATGTCAAGGGAGTTTTATTAAGCAAACGGGTGATTTTTCTCCACTTTATCGATATATTATTCAAAAGACACCTGTACCGTTTATGTACTAAGGAGGATGTGGCAAAATTTTCCAACACATTGATTTCGTTTGTGAATTTGCTCTGGGACATACTATTTTCCTTTACACAATGCTCTCTATCCCGCCCCCTCCTTTTCTTCTCACTCTACCCTTTTCTGGACGGCCCAAGATCGATTTTCTTTCGCGTATCTCTACTCCCCTCCTTCCACTCATCCAAGCTCACCCACAAACTCCTCATTCACCATAGCCAGCCCTGTCCCTACCCCCCCCAGGCTATAACCCGGTAGACCGCCGAACTTACGGATGGCGGCAGGGGGGGACGATAGTCTGACGACACTAGGGTGATCGAGGGGCTCATGCGGAAGCATGGCGAAAATAGGGGAGGTGGTACAGGCCGGGCCATTCGCGACGACGAGAGGGGGAGAAAAGCGTAACGTTGAGAAGGTGAGGAGGGGAGGAGGGAGATTGACATTATGTTTGGTTGGTATTGGTGTGTGAGTGTCATGAGTAGTTTTTGAGTGATGAAATAGTGGCCGGAAGTGAATGGGATTATGAAATGGTCCAAGAATATGTGATAATAGATCTATTTATATATCGTATTAGAGTATGATTAGTAGAAAAGATTATTATATAGAGTATATAAGATATTATGTTTATTATACGTTATTATTTATGATTGTTAGAATAATATTATTAGTGTTTGACATTGATTTTATTTGTTCTATATTTGAAATGAGTATCTTTATTTGTATTTTATTTTATTATTCATTATTTTCATTTAGTTTTTATTTATTTTTATTTTATTTTTTATTTTTTTTTATTTTATTTTAATATATTTATTTTTATTTCTTTGCTTTTATTTATTTATTTATTTATTTATTTTTTATTTTTATTTTTAAATTTTTTATTTTTCTTTTTTATTTTTATTTGCTAAAAACTTTTTGTTTTTAACTAAAAAATTCTTGTTTTATAGGCCCTAAAGCAGTAAAGCAGTACAGTAAGACGTAAATAAAAAATACTACTACTCCACTATTATAGACATTATTGCGCTATTGATTACTGTTTTATGCTTTCTAAGGTTCTATATAGTATATGTTTTATAAATATCCACTATATTATTAAAATAAATGATGTAAATACTATATAAACAATAATAGCAGTAAAGCAAGTAAAGCAGTTAAAGCAGTAAAGCAGTAAAGCTAAAGCAGTAAGGCAGTAAAGCAGTAAAACAGCCCTACCCCTCTCTTAACCAATCCACAGACGGAATGATTTATGTCTTATGGGTTGGTAATAATATTTTTACAGGCCTTAGAACAGAAGCAATAAACAGCAGTTGATCCACATCTATGGAAAATCCATTTGATCACTCCATTCTGTCATGTTTATTGTTTTACTACTTCAAGTAATATATGTAGAGGCATATGTAAATTCTTATTATATTATATATATAATATATATATATATTTAATATATATATATATTTATATATATTTATATTATATATATATATATATATATATATATATATAATATATATATATAATCATATATATATATATATATATATATATATATTTATATATAATAAATATATATATATTATATATATAGATATAATATATATATTATATATATTATATATATATATAATAATTATATATAATATATATATATATAATATATATATAGTATATATATATATATACATGCGAATCAGAGTTTCGGTTTGGTGAGTCAATACCAAAACTTTGCATTAAACATACACATTTGTATTTCACATTACAATTAAACAAAGAATTGATGCTGAGAATGAAAACTTCAGGTTCTTACACGTATATAATAGTTACGACTTAGAAGTAGTAGTAATAGTAGTAATAGGGAAGAGGTTGTAGCTGAAAACCAAGTTCAATAGTAGTAGTTACTAATAGTCGTACGTTATAATAGTAATATCATTAACAATAGTATCAATAGTAGTAATGGTTGTAATAGAAAGTAAGCAGACATACGCTATTACTCGCGTCTATTATTAATCTCTTCAACGGCATTTATTCAATGTTTTACTTAAACATATGCTCATGATGAGATATTTATAAGTATTGGGCAAAGCGTTAACACAACAACGATGTCTAATTCATCAGTTTTTACCATTTAAGCTTTACAAGTGAAATAATTTTAACGATATAATATCTGTCTTGTAACTTACGCATATACCTTCTCGCTACATGTTGCTCACGCAATACGCGGCGCACACACACACACACACACACACACCACACACACAAAAACAACACCACACACACACCACAACCACCCACAAGCAGACTAAACACAACACACAAAAATAACATAAGAGAGAGCGGAGAGAGTGGACGAGAGGAGAGGAGAGAGAGTAAGAGAGAGAGAGAGAGAAGAGAGAGGAGAGCGAGGAGGGAGAAGAGGAGAGAGAGAGAGAGAGAAAAAAAAATAAATTCCCAATCCGCTCCGATTTTATATTCAAAATAAAATATCCCTTATTCTCGACGTCTGTTACATTTGGGGGTCTTTCTCTCATTTGCACTACCATCTTGTTCTTTAAGATCCCCCTTCTCTCTTCTCTCTCTTCTCTCTCTTTCTTCTCCCTCCCCTCTCTTTTCTTTTTTGCCTTTGCCCTTTCCCTCTCCGTTGTCTTCCCTCTCGTCTCTCTCTCTCACTTTCTCTATCTCTCTCTCTGTGTTTATGTTGTGTGGTTTGTGTTTGTGTAGAGTCTGCTTTGTTGTGTGTGTGTTGTGTGTGTGTGTGTTGTGTGTGTGTGTGTGTGTGTGTGTGGTGTGTGTTGTGTGTGCGCGCGTATGGTGAGCACATGTATGCGAGAAGTTCTATTGCGTAATGTTACAAAAGACAGTATAGTTTTAATATCGTAAAATTCTTTTCCACTTGTAAAGCTAAAGTGGTAAAAACTGGATGAATGTCAGACATCGTTGTTGTTGTTTAACGCTTTGCAATGCTTATTAAATATCTCATCATGGAGCATATGTTTAAGTGAAACATTGAATAAATGCTTGTTGAAGAGATATATAATAGCGCGAGTAATAGTGTATGTCTGCTTACTTTCTATTAATCAGTACTACTTTGATACTATTGTTTAATGATATTACTATTATAATACTACTGATTAGATATGCTCTATTGATACTGTTGTTGGTGTATTACTATTATAATATTTACTAGTAATTACACTGTGAAGTCGTATATTATACGTGTAAGAATCTGAAGTTTTTTCATTCTCGGCATCAATTTCTTTGGTTTAAATGGTTTAATGTGAATCAATGTTATGGTAATGCATTTTTGGTATGATCCTCAACGAAACTCTGATTCGCAATGTATATATATAATTATTATATATATATTATTATATTATATATATATCTATATATATATATTATTATATTATATATAATCTATATATTATATATCTTATATATAATATATATATATTTATTTATACTATATATATTATATTATTTATATTATATATAATATATATAATATATTATATTATATATATATATATATTAATATTAATATATATATAATATATAAATATATATATGATATATATATTATAATTATATTATTATATAATTCTATATAATATATAATAGATATTTTTTACATATGCTCTTACATACTATTCATTGAAGTGTAAAAACAATAACATGAATAATGGAGTGATTCCCATAGGATTTCCATAGGATGTGACTCATCTGCTGTTTTATTGCTTTTACTGTTCTAAGGCTGTAAAACTATTTTACAACCCTAAGTAATATAAAACATTCCGTCTGGTGGGATGGTAAGAGTAGGGGTGAGGGTTTGTTTTTACTGCTTTACGCTGCTTAACTTGCTTACTGCTTTACTGCTTTACTGCTTTACTGCTTTAAAATAACTGCTTTACTGCTTAAACTGCTTTACTCTTTAACATCATGTATTGAATATAACTGGAGTCTATTTTCTTTGATCAATACGCAAATATGAGTTAATAGCCTAAAACAGTACTCAAAGCGCAATTGTCTATCAACTGGGTGGGAGTAGTAGGATTGTTTTACTGCTAACTGTTTTAACTGCTTTAACTGCTTTAGGGCCTATAAAACAACAACTTGATGTTAAGTCAAACTATTTCTATTCATCTTAAAGAGAGGAATAAAATAAAAATAAACATAAGTATAAGACTGAATAAGAGAATCGTTAAACCCTAGATCATAAAGTATAAAACTGAAAATAAAAAGAATAAATTAATAAAAATAAAATCGAAATAAAAATAAATAAAATACTAAATTAAGATAAAATGTAAATAAAAATAATAAATTAAAATTAAAAATACAAATAAAATAAAAATAATATGAATATTGATAATAATAAATAATAAGCTTTAATTCTTTTAAATATGCAATAATAATAATAATATAAAATATAATAATATAATAATATAACAGAATAATAATAAATAATATAATAAAATAATATAATAATAAACATAATAATATAATAATAAATACTACATATAATAATAATATAGTAAATAAAATTATTTTAAGCATAATAAATAAATAAATAAAAAAGTAGAATGTCATTTTGGAAATAAATTAATAAGTAAAATTGAAAATGTAAAGTTCAAAAGGAAATTAGAAAAAGCAAAAAGGAACGAAATAAAGTTGGAACAAAAATTAAACATTCTCAGAAATTAAATGAAATTTATAAAATAAGATAACAAACCAAATATACCATGATCCTATCAAATAATGTTAGATAGTTTAATAAAGAGAAATATAGTCTTAAACCCTTTAGAGGTATATATTTTGTGTGATGTCATCAAATGGTGAGAACAGCTTACAAACTATACGGTATATCTTTTTCAGTCATTGCATTGTTTCCAGTAATGAAGTATTCTGTATCCTTACAACGTATAATTCGGACTATGATGAAGTTATGTTAGAACCTATAAGTACACCACGCTTCATCCTTTACGTAATACCCATGAAACACCTTCTCATGTATCGTTCCTTCTGTAATACTGTGCCTCATAACTTCGTCTACTATGATGTTATACGTAAGCCTCTAAGTATAATTTTATGACTGGTATGTGAGAGTTACCTATCTGT
>JABUQX010129845.1:0-32500 GCA_015478945.1 Trachelipus rathkii
TTAAAAACATTTATATATATTATAAAATATTCTTACTTTTGACAATACCTGAAATTATAATCAGCAGGGAAATAGATTTCAACATCATTCAATTTCTAATGATTGTTTTCCGAATTTGATGAATATATAGTAATTGCACTTTTGTTTTATTACTTATATAGTCTATTACTACTGCTTTAACATATTCTAGACTTTTAATACTGTCTATAAACATCACTATTGCTTTATTATATTATTAATTACTTATAGATGTCACACTTTCTTGCATTCTATATTTTATTAATAACGATTCAAGACTTCTTTTTACCATCCATTTATTATACATTAATAATAACCTATTCCTCGGTTATAATTTAGGTAATAATTATCAATAAATTTCAATATCAAAATAATTTTTATATATCCCCAAACTATATATAGGAGATTATAGGTTTAAGATATACTTATTTATTGTATTTACTTATAGCTTTATACGTTATTTCTTAAACTGTTCATGCTTTAACTTAGCTTAAAATACTTTCTGCTTATTATTAATCACTTGCATATAATCACTTATCCTGCTATTATCTGTAATCATATATACATCACTGTATACTATATCGTGGTTTCTCTATTATGTCATTTTAAAAAAAAATTCTCGCGATTACAGACCGTATAACTGTTTTAATTACCATGCTAGGTTCACTACCGAGGAGATCATCTATTAGCATATAACATAGGAATGTTTTTTCACTCTTGTGATCTTTTCTTACTCTCAAATTAAAACTATAACTCAATTGATAATTTAAACTCTGGAATAGTTTTTTTCCTATCCTATTTTTGAATAGATTCCATTAAAAATTTTAAATGGTGGAGTCTCGTGTGTTATCGATTTTATTTTATTTTATTATATATTCGACACATCTTTACACATTA
Source organism: Trachelipus rathkii (assembly GCA_015478945.1). Taxonomy (NCBI): domain Eukaryota; kingdom Metazoa; phylum Arthropoda; class Malacostraca; order Isopoda; family Trachelipodidae; genus Trachelipus; species Trachelipus rathkii. The sequence goes on from JABUQX010129845.1 coordinate 916, forward strand.
TTTGAATGCAAAAAATACATAGGGAGGCGTTCGCAGACTCGGCTATCGAGTTGTATGCCGAGTTTTCTCATAGTCACACCGTCGCTTAACTGCGTAAAACATGGTGCGGTATTCACCGTATCGTTTCAACTTATCGGTTGATGTCTCAATTATTCAGTAGGTTCTGAGAAAACCGCTTTGTGTGTTCAATATATTAATCAGTAGGAGCTGCCGAATATTAGCAACTCGCGTGCGAAACTGCTTTTCCGTTTGAGTTATCAGAAACTGCAAAAAAAAAAATATATATATATATAATTTTTTTTCCAATTTGAGGTGGAACACAACTTTTTGTGTTGTGTTTTTTAATTTGAATTTTAATTTCAATTTATTTTTATTTTGATTTTATTTTATATAAATAAGCAATTATTATTTTCAAATATTCATTCTCTTGCAATTTCTCAAACTACGGACGTTTCAAAAGACATAAGTTCTTAAAAGGTCTTAAGTCAATTAACAATGAGATAGAAAAGATGTATAGTAAGAGAGTTCTTAGAGACATAAATTTATCAAATATCGAAAATGTAGATCGAACTAAGTTAATCTTTGGAAGAGTAGAAATAATTTCTTTTTTTAACAAAACTCTTCAGGATAAGATTGACTCTATCGAACCTGTCCTGTGCTGTGTTTTTTTTTACTCCCGATACTGTGCGGTGCGGTGCGGTGGGGTATGGAAATTGCAGCGTTCGAAGACCTCGGCTAACTTTATTACAAAGTAAGAAAACTGTTATTCTTTCCGGAATTATAAAATTGAGCAATATCTTGCAAGTACCAACACAAAGCTGAACATTGCCAGAGTGGTTCAAATAATCAATAAGTATTTGCTGCTATTTTAGAAGAATAAGATGGTACTTATAAGAATTAATCTTAATAAAATTAAAGTTAAGATTTAACTGATTGTGATCAAAGTACCAATTAAACATTCATCATATTCTCATATATGATATTCTTTAAAATTATTTCACATCGACGATTTCCTAACAAATTTAAAACATCTATCACGTAAGAACTTGGTCAATATCAAAGTCAAATTATTTATTAGAAATTGGCGTGTTTGTACTAAGAAAAGAATTAATTATTTACGTTATAAAAAAATGTAGGAAGGTTTTAGATGTTTATATGAAGGTTTTATAAGGTGTTAGATGTTTTATATGTAGATCTGAAAAGATTTTTTATTTCTTCGACTGGAAGAACTGATAAAAGCTCCTTTATAAAGTTAATTATGTATTTTTTTTAATTTCCAAAATATTCACCCAATTTATGTAATCTTAATTGTTACGATCCAGTTATGAATAAATAATGTAAATTGTTTGTAATAGCTTTAATCTATTATTTTGAACGAAACTTGGTGTCAAGTTTCTTATTCTTATTCTTTTTGTTGTTGTTGTTGTTGTTGTTGTTGTTGTTGTTGTTGTTTTTATTTTTATTTTTATTTTTATTTTTATTTTTATTTTTATTTTTATTTTTATTTTTATTTTTATTTTTTTTTTTATTTTTATTTTTATTTTTATTTTTATTTTTATCTATCATTTTTATTTTTATTTTTATTTTTATTTTTATTTTTATTTTTATTTTTATTTTTATTTTTATTTTTATTTTTATTTTTATTTTTATTTTTATTTTTATTTTTAACTTTATTTTATAATAATTCAATGCATCAAACTAAAATAGTATTTTTTGTTGTCGTTGTTATAATTGTTTTTTTTTGCTTGTGTTGGCATTGCTCTTGTGATTTAAGCTATGTTGTTTGTTGTTGTTGTTGTTGTTGTTGTTGTTGTTGTTGTTGTTGTTGTGTTGTTGTGTTGTTGTTGTTGTAGTTCTTATTTTTGTTGTGTTGTTGTGTTGTTGTTTGTTTTTGTTGTTTGTTGTTGTTGTTTGTTGTGTTGTTGCGGATGAGTTGTTTGATTGAGCGTTGACTAGTTCGATGTTGCCTGTTGTTGGTTGTGTGTTGTTGTTGTTGTTGTTGTTGATTGTTGTTGTGTTGTTGGTCAGAGTATATGCTCTTGTACTGAGTTGCGTTTGTTGTTGTTCGTACATGTTGTTTGTTGTTGTTGTTGTTTGTTGTTGTTGGTTGTTTGTTGTTGTTGTTGCTGAGTTTTGTTGTTGTGGTTGGTTGTTGTCATTCTTCTGTCATTGTATGATTTTATTTATTTTGAAGTGTTTGTACACTGTTCTTCTTCTCTCTTCTTCTTCTTCTTCTTCTTAACCTCTCAGTCTTCTTCTTAGCTTTCTTCTTCTTTCCTCTTCTTCTTCTTCTTCTTCTTCTTCTTCTTCTCTTCTTCTTCTACTATGATTTACTCTACACTGCTCTCCAACTCATCCTTCTTCTTTACCTTCTTCTTCTTTCTTTCTTCTTCTTCTGTCTTCTTCTTCTTACTCTAGACACTTTCTTTTGGTTTTTTCTCTATTCTCTACCTCTTACTTCTTACTTCCTACATATCTAGATTATATTACAGCTTCTTTCTTCTTCTTTGCTTCCTTACTCATCCTTCTTTGGGCTGCATCTCGTAACAAACACATTTAAGGCCACATCAAGCTTAATAGTCATTAGTTTCCATTTCTTCTTTTTACTTCTCTTGATACTTCTATATATATTTCATTACCGATTATTATTTTTCATCATCACAAATCTAACTATACATATTATTATTATTATTAGTAATTATTATTATTATTATTATTATATTATTATTATAATTATTATATTATTATTATTATTATTATTATTCTCATTATTATTTATATTAATTATTACTTATTATTATAGTATTCTTCATTGCTTTACTTATATACATCATTATTATTTTATATATATAATTATTATTATTATATATTGATTATTATTATTATTGGTATTATTAATCAAATTAATTAATTATTATTAACTGTAAATTGATTAAAACATTTTATTTTTTAGAATTAAATATTTTGTGGTTATAAAATTTTAAATATTTATATTATCAAGTTATTTATGAATTTACTATTTCAAATTTTATTAAGATCTTTCATGTTAAAAATTATTTCAAAATTTATTTAAAACTTTATTTAATTAATAAATCAAATTTAATATTTATTTTTGAACACATATAAAGTAAAATTTTTATCTGTTTAATATAAATATTATATTATTTTTTATCATTTTATTATATTCTTATTATTATTTAAAATTTAATTTTGTTTCGCAAAAAAAAAAAACTATTTAAAGCTTACTTTTACAGTCAAGCCCAAATACTATTATATTATTATTAAATCTATTTTATCGAAATTTTTTAAAAAATATCATTATTTTAATTACGATTTTAATTCCTAATACTTATTATAAATTCAGTGAATTAATTAAGTATTAGATTGTATCTTCAATTGATTACTCAACTTATTCATAGCCGTATTTATTATCTGAGGAGTCATAAGCCTTATAATCTCCTCTATTATTATATTATTATTATCTCTCTACAATTATATTAATTTTAATTAATCCTATTACAATGTTATATTCCACGATTTTATTTGATTCTATATTATTTTTGACTATTTATAATTAATCACTGAGTCTTATTATCTACACTCGGTTAAATATTACTTTTAAAAAAGTCAAATATATTAAGACATGACACATATTTTAAACATTATAATTATACAAATAATTAAGTATTCTAAAACTAAAATAAATTTGTTAGAAAAGACCAGGTTGGTATTTAATCCCAATTTTTTTTAAATCTTTTTAAAGATTTTCTTAATTTAAAAATAAATATCTAATTAATTTTTATTATTACATCTATTTCACAATTTTTTAATCATTATTATTTATTAGGTTGAGTATATTATTATATATTATTATTATTATTATATTATGTATAATATCTGATTGTATAACTGATTATATTTAAAAATATTTCAAAATATAGCTATTTTTTAAAGTAAAATATTAATATAAAAAATATCATTAATAATTTTATTTAATTAAATTATTTATTAATTTATATATTCTTTATCGTTAATCATAAATGAGTACAAATATATCTCTCTATTTATACTTTAATATTAATATCACTGAAAGAAAATAAACAATATTAATAATCAACTTTCAAAATTAAATTAATGATCTGCGCACAAATTACTAATATATCTTTAACATAGATACGTAGAAACTGACCTCTTAATATTGATTATTATTATTTTATATTCTATTATATTATAATTGTATGTGTTGAATATTAAATAATTTTATTATTATTATGAGTTCCTAAATATTAAGATAATTACCTTTTTTGTATATTTCTCACGGGGCTTTGACATTTTTAGAGGCTGTCATATTAATTAATTAATTATAATTCCAATGGTCAAATAGTGATTAATATATATTTTCAAATCTGAGACCCTTTATTTTTGATAAAGATGATGGTTGCACTAATGAAGTACATGGTATATTATTAACTACGATTATGTAGTCATTATTTCATTTATTATTATATTGTTTATTATTATTATTCCTAAAATTTTGAGGAGTCCTATATATTTAGTGACAAGTAATCCTTTATACAATAGAACTAAAGCTTAACTAAAGAACTTGAAATTATATTCCATATTATTAAGGTTATTATTTTTATAGGTGAATTATTATATTATTATTTTATCATATATTATATTAATTAGGAGTAATAAACTATCCTGTAATAGATCAAGATTAATAATTACGAATGAATATTCAAAATTTGTATGATATTATTATATTAATTTTATTTATATAATCATAATTACAATGTATATATTTCAAAGGTAATACATTGCATTTAGTATCATTTTTATTATTAATTATTTATTACTTTATTATAGTTATTATATTATATAATTATTATTTATATTATTATTCCTTAATGCAATGATTAAGATTAGAAGAGAAATTATCGTTATTACTATCAATTTAATTCTTTAGTGAATTAGGACGGTAAGTAATTATTAAATTTATCTTATCGAATTCAATATGAGGCCTTTTCGTAATGTGAAATTGGTTAATCTGATGAATTAAAATTTTTATAATATTATATTAATATTATTATTTCATTATGTTACTTTTTTGGTTCACTTTTAAAGGTATTATATGTTAAAAACTACATGTTTTTTATTCTAATATCCTGAAACTTATAATACTCCTCCTTAACTATTTGTGATTGGAATTATGAATAAATTTAATATAATTATTGATATTTATGAGGATTAGTCGTTGTTTGTGCAATCGATTGGTATCGTTGTTCTTGAATAAATTTATCTAATTTTAAATATACGAAATTATATTATTATATTATTATCATTCAAAGATATTGTATTTTGGCAGTGTTATAGTATTATTATATTATTACCAATTGTGCAAATTATTAAATTATTAATTATATTCGTGAAATTTAATTATCTGAAATATATATTATTATGATGAAAATAAGAAAATATTTATTATTATTTATTATTATTATTATTGGGGGTGAGGTGCAGGACCTTGTTGATAAATATATTTGTAATAAATATTACTCATCCTTTGTTGGTAACTGTTTAAGGAAGAAAAAGGTTTCCCCCAAATTGGCGACGCAAGAAAGGGACCGAAAAGAGATTCGAATTCTTTTTAACTTATTTTTCCTGCTTATACAATATTTTTGTCTTATTCTAATTTGTATTCTTTCTTCCATCTCTCTCAGTATTTCTCTGATATCATTCATTCTGTTTATGTTTTTTATTTTAAAACTTAGGTCAAATAAGTAGGTAAGTGCATTGAGAGTTAATTGTTTTGGTTAACCACGTACAAGTTCCTGCCATAAAAAAGCATGACAATATAATATATAATATACATATATATATATATATATTATATATAATATATATTACATATATATATATAATATATATATATATATTATATTATAGTATATATAATATATATATATATATATAATATATACATAATATATATATATATATATAATTATATATATATATATATACTAATATTATATTATCATATATATATATATAATATATATTATATATATATATATATATATATATTATATCTATATATATATATAATTAGTGATGGGACGATCCAAATTTCCAGCCGATGCCGGATCCGAATTCCGATACCCAACTAACACGTCGCCGCGATTCGCGATTTCCGATTCATTCCAATTCTTTATATATATAAATATAATAGATATATATATACTACTATATATATAATATGATAATATATATATATTATATATATATAATAATAGTATATATATAATACACATATAATATAATTATATATACAATGTTAAAATAGTAAATGTTTTAATTATTATTTATTATCTTACCATCTCCCAATTAGGGTGAAGCCCTGTTAGTGGGCAGTCATCTTCCTTCCTTCTGGCCCAGAAACTCTTAGCCTAGAGTACTCCAGAAAATTTTTTCTCGGCACAAAGATTCCGATGGCTAGTCCTTTGGAGTTATACACTCAGGTGAGGGTTTACCCTTTCAAGTGAAACTAGCATCCTTTTTTATTTGGCCTCAAAATTTGTTCTCCTCAGAGCTCTTTCAGAAGGTAGTGAATTCTAGCGCAATAGGATCCAATGTTGGTTCAGGATCCCTACAAGCAAAGAAAAGTAAAGGGCCGGGTTGCTAGCCCTGTCGCCCTAAAACAGCAAAGGAAAAGTCTTCTTTTGGATCCGACTGCCTAGAAAATTCAATCTTCTTATAATAGACATATTCACTCCACTAGATGCTGCAGATACTATGATATAATGTAAAAGTTGAAATTTATTCCTTAGTTATTGCTGAAATAGCAAAAAGAACTAAATTAGGAATATTTTTCGTGCCTCCAAACGAAAATTAACTTTTTTACATATTATTTTATATATTTTGAGTGTATCGAAAGAACTTGATATGAAAGTTTTGTTTCTACTTTTCTTTATTTATGTATAAGTATGAATTTTTCTTTGATGAATAATTTTGATTAAAATTTTAAATTTCATAGAAATGCTAAAATATTTTCTATAGAGTTATATAATTATTACTTTTTTTTTATCCGCTCCAGTGGAAATTCTAGTCACAATATATGTCTTCATAAGCAGCTTCACTCCCTCCTACGAAAAACCATGTACATCCTTCTGTAAAACCTCTTCTGAACTTTTCAGCACTCCTTCTCGCTTCCTCTCAGATCTTCTCAATTTTTCTCCTCCTGCTGTTGGCAACGACGTCCATGCTCGCAACGGCAGGTCAGAATCATAGTATATTAATTATATATATATATATATATATATTAATAATATATATATATATATATATATATATATATATATATATATATATATATATATATATATATATATATATATATATATATATATATATAATATATTATATATATATAATAGTTAATATTACTATATCTATATATATATAATATAAATATATATAATATATATATTATATATATAATAATATACTGTAATAAGTATATATATATTAAAAGATTAAAAAATAGTATAATATTAAATTATAAAAATGGAAATTTAAGAAGGCTATATTAAATTAGTATATAGAGGATATATAGGTATAGTAATAGATATATCTATTAGAGTAAATAAATAATATATATATAATAGTATATGAGTATAATATACGAGTATATATATATTATATATATATATATATATATATGTAAGAGTAGTATATATATAGTAATAATTATATATACATACTAAGATATAGGGTTAGATCTATACATGCCTAATTTCTGGCTAAATCAACTGAAGTTTTAGGATATGAGAAGACCTTATATAAAAATTAATTGGGTTATAGAATTCTAATTAGTATTTAAATATTGCTAAAGAAATAAATAGTTATATTTACCCTTTTCCATTATATTCTAATCCAATGAAAAGAATAAGTAAGCAAAAAATTAAAAAATCTTACAATAACGAACAATTTTTTTCTATGTTTTTGTGTTTTAAAAAGAAAATTCCTTCTTTAAATTTTTCCTCTTATAAAATTAAGATCTTGAAGCAAAAATTATCATTATTAGTGTAGTGTTAGTATGACTCTTAAAGTGTAGTGCAAAAACATTACATTTCTCCCGTTTCTTGAGTGCATCCGATTTTTTTAGAGAATAAATTGGAGTCTTTCCGAATTTCCTGAAGAGTCTTTCACAATTCCTCATCGATAGAAAAGGGGATTCGACTGAATACTTTTCACTAGCAAGGACACCCAAATGCTGAAGGGGTACCTTTATTCGATGACCCCATTGTAAGGGACTTTCTGAATTTTTAAATATAAGTTCATATTTATATTGGCTGATTTCTACCTTTATAACATCTTCAATTTTCCACAATATATGTGTTCTTTCTCCTTGGGAATGAGTTCCTTTGCTGTTTTTAAAGTCTTTTTCTCTTTAAATTCCGAAAAACAACTTTCAAACTGAAGTTAAAACTATTAATCTTTCAGCATCACTCTTTTCGCCCCGCAATCTGTTGATAAATGAGAAAAATCTGAAAAAATTGGATTTAAAGAATGAGTGGAAAAATAAGTTATTCACTTTTCTCCCCTTCGATGCAACATATATCCCTTCGCAATCATTTCTTAAGAATATCTTTTCAAACTTTTTATAATTGTTATAACGATTTCATCCTCTCAAGACATGTGAGAAAAGAGTGATCAAGAATAGTAGCAAGCAACAAAATTTCGGTTATCATAGTGTTAAATTATGAGTCATTCATTTTTACTGCAATTGTTTTTCCATGCAGATACTAGTATGACCTATGATCCCTCACAATAGTTCTTTTTTCTGACTCTTTCAAAGAAAAAAAATGTTTTAATCATTTTTTTTCAGATTATTGCCGGAAGGCCATTGATTCCTTGTGTCTCAATCTGAAAATTGGTTTAAAGTAGTGGAAACTGTTTCCTTTCCTTTATACAACATAAATATCTTCGCACATCCATTGCCTAAAAGGATATCTTCCACTTTTATATTGTTTTAAATAATCCTCAAGGAATGTAATTTTTAAAAGCGTGGATCAAGATAGGTACAAGCATCAAGATCTTATCAGTAAATTAAATCTTGAATCTTTTTTTTACTGACCTTTTCCAATGCTGAATACTGTAGACCGCAAGTCCCTCTCAGATAGTCTTTTTTCTGACTCTTTTCAAAAAAAAAAAAATGCAATCATTTTCATATTTGGGATTATTGCCACGATGCCATTGATTTGTCGCTTGGAATGAAGTTCTACAAAACTTTTAAAAGTATTTTTAGCAATTTTTCAAGAACTTTTTCCGTTGTTTCTAAGCATACAGGTTTGAATGATCACTGCAATCTGAAATGAGAGCCGTCTTTTGTTCAAAAAATTTTAAAAGCATATTGATACTGGCTATTACATCTGCTTTGTATATATCTGAATAAATCTTGTGCTGTGGTAAATTAAATCTCTAGTTTGATATTCTTCATACCTGGAAATAGCTTTAGGCGAGTGATTAAAATGACTACGATTTGTTTGCATATGGATATATTATTTTTACGTCTCTTTGTTCAAATATGGAATCATTGAGAACTAGTGCCAAAAGAGTGTAAAAGCAAGGTAATTCTGGAGATCCTGCTTGTGTAAATCTCACTGTCGCTGTCGTAAATCTTACAAACATGAATTTTTATTAGAGAATATTGAATGCTTCAATAAGACATTTTGAAGAACAAAGTCACTTATATTAATGCTGTGTAGATACGTGAAAAGGTGAACTCGAAGGATAGCATTTTTATATTCAATAGCTCAAATTATTACAAGCCTACAAGGCAAACATTTTCACTGCTCACTTTGTAAATCAAAGTTTGCCAATTATCAAACAAATATTTGAGAAAAGTTACACTTTAATTTATTATTACAAGGTGATAATTTTCAACTTAAAAAGATTGTTCCTAATTAATTTTTTTTTCTTTCTTAGATTAGGATCGTGAGATCAAGAAAGTTCAGTTCCTTCTTTAATTAAATAGAATTCAGGAAAACTGAAATCTACAAAAATCACATACGGACACAGACTTTCAAATATTGTTTTGAATAATCATAAAGATCGAATAAAAATTAATTTTTCAGATTGTATACCAAAGAATCCGTCAAAGAATCGGTACAATGATTTTGACGTTCCGATTCCGAAGATTCCGATTCCTGAAAAACAGCCGATTCCTTCCGAGTCTCAGATATTGTCGATTTGATGAATAATATGTGAAGAACCTAATGCTATGTTATATATATAAATATATATTTATAAATATATATTCAAATATATATAAGTATACTCACCCTATAAATAAATGTATATATAGTGTATATATAAGATATATATTAATATATTATATATATATATATATATATATATATAGGCAATATTATAAATATATATATATATACAACAATAGATAAACTGCTATCCAGACTCTTTTTATAATATCATATAATATATATATATAATAATACTTAAAACCAGATAGTATATATATATATATATATATAACGATATATATAAATATATATAGAATATAACTATATAGTATATACTATAATAATATTAATAAGTATATATTATATATATATTATACTATATATATATCTATACTAATAATATATATATATAATATAAAATTATATATATATTATATATATATTATATATATATATATATATATATAATATATATATATATAATAATATATCTATTATATATATATATTATATATATATTATATATAATATATATATAATATAATATATATACAATATATTAATATATAATTATAATATATATATATTATATATTATAGTTTTTCACCTGAAGATGACGGCAAGAGTCCTATTTCAAATATATAATATATATATAAATATAATGTATATAATATATAGATATATATTATAATATAAGTAAATATATATATTAAATATATATATATATATATAATATAGTTTATATATATATATATAATAATATATATATATATATATTATATATATAATAAATATTAATACTATATATATATATATATTATAATATATATTATATATAAATATATAATATATATATATATATATAATATATATTATATATAATATATATATATATACAATTATATATTATAATAATATAACATTACTATTTATATATATAAAATATGTACTAGGGTATATATATATCATTTATATGTAGCTAGTAATAATATAATATTATATGTATATATAATATAATATATAAAATATAATATATATATATATATCTCTAAGGCCTAAAAATCAATGCAATCTCATTACGACAGACTAAAATTAGTGTTAAACCTACAACTCCCACCAACAGATTAACAATTAAACGACTTAAAAATTTATATTCACCACTCTAGAAGTAATTAATACCATTATTAACCTCAAAATTTGACAAGCATAAGGTCCAAACAAAATATCCAAATCATCCACCTCAAATACCTTGGAACTAAAGCCATAGCAGTACTAACCCATATTATTAACCCATAGTACTCAGCAATTATGGGATGAGAAAACCGGGAGCTTTAAAAACTACGCTTTGAAACGTTCTTTTGGGAACGGGAATGGCTTAGTGGATAATGCTCCCGGTTCTGTTAACTCAGCACGCGTAGTCCAGTGTCGACATCCCGCTGATGGAGAGTAAAATTTCCTTTGACTCATTTATTAATAATTTAATAATAATTTGACTCAAATATTCAACACTGCTTGACAAACCAGTACTAGTTCACCATTTTGGAAACTTCACACATAATCCCAATAATAAAACCTAATAAACCACATATCGATCCTTCCTCATATAAATCTATATCATCATTTTCCACTATATCTAAAGTTCTCGAGAGGTTAATCTTGAATAGAATCTAACCCCTTATCTCCCTCTCAGATACACAACATGAATTCTGACCAAAATATTCTACTACCACACTACTTACGTATCTGGCACAAAACATCCTCATAGGTTTTAACCAAAATATACCTCCCTCTCGCATTCTTATAGTGGCAAACGACATAGACAAAGCTTTTGATAAAGTTCCAAGTCACGTCGTAATAGACAAAGTATTAAACTCAGAAATTAACAAAAATAATAGCAAATTTCCTATCAGGTTGCACATTTAGAGTTATAAAGGGAGCGATACCATTCGTACGTACAGGTTATCTAATTGAGTCCCCCATGGAGCCATCCTATCAGACAAATAACACTATTAAATCCTATATATGCACATCATAAAACCAACAACCATCAAAGTACTAAAAAATGTGATAGTATAATTGCAAGATGACTTAACAATTATAGCTCAAAGTCTCTCTATAAATACAGCAAGACAAGAATTACAGCAATAATTATAAACCAATTGGAGAAATGGTTGTCAACAAACATAATGACAGCCTTTCCTCAAAAATCCTCTATCACATTGCTCAACGACCTAAACAAAAAGAGTCAAGCCAACACCCATCCCAATCAGTTTTCCTTCAAACAACATATTCATCTCATTAAACAACCAACCATCTTTGACTTAACTTTCAATATGCACATGACATTCCCCCCTCCCCCAACATAAATTGAGTGTCATAAAAATTCTAACCAGAACAAATTTTGGAAAACACAAAGGGTCATTCATAATAGTATACAGACAATAACATCCGCCCAACTTAAACTATGCATCGCCAGCCTGGCTCAGAACGATATCGAAAATCCCAACAGTATGCAAAAAGCATAGAGGTTCGCTCAAAAACAAGACCTCTTAGGAAATAATAGCCGGTAGGACTGTCCATGACGCTACCATACCCATCCCACACAACTATACAAACTGAATATAAAAATTCACTTATTGATACCCATCTTGACATGATAGGCTGCCAATCACTTCCAACAGACCACCCCTTACACCAAACACTATAGCAACCCTCAGCACCAAGAAAGAAAAAGGTTACACCACCCTTGTACTATTCAAACATGTCCAATACCCTTCCCCCTGCCCCTTGATACTCCCATTATCAATCATTTCCACCCCCCACCCCCCAATTAACACAAAAAAACGATCTCCGAATATCCAAACAACACCATAATCCGAGCGCCGTCCATCCAAAAGTATCTTCCAGAAAAACTTTGACAGTAAAGAAACTAGAGTGATGCCAGTCCGCATCCCTATGCCCTGGCACTCATCCCTCCCCACCGCTTCCTTCCTTCAGGCATATATGCAATTTAAAATATCAGTGACGAGCTCGCTTACCCACAGACTGAGAGACAAAAGATGCCTCTCCGCAGATGATAGAACACAAGAATTATTAACTAGATGAGTATATTATTTAATATATATATATAAAGATATAAAATATGATACAATATAAATATATATATTATATAGAGGTGGGCGTATCTGAATAAGATATATATATATATATATATAGTAGTGTGAGTATTAAATATATATTATATATATTGATATATTATATTATATAGTATATATATAGTAATAATATATAGGTATATAATATATATATATGATAAGCAGTGTTATACTGATATATATATATAAGTAAACTATAATAGGCTATATAATAAGTATAATATAATAATATTATATACAAAGAAAGGTAGAGAAATATAGTAATTATATATATATCAACTAGACAATAACGAGGTATATAATGAGTATAAGTTAAATCTATTAATATATATTAGATACTATATATAATATATATATACTTATATATGTATATATATGCTATACTATCTATATATAAATATATATATATAGTATATAGACTAATATATAAATATATTATATATATATATAGTATATATATAAAATATATATTATAAATATGTATATGTATATAGATATATAGATAATTAATAGATAAACATATATAATAATAACTAACTATGATATAATTACAACTATATATATATATATATATATAATCGAGTATAATATATTTATATATAATAATATGAATATATATATATAAATAATATAATATATATAGAATTATATATAATACCTTACTATAACTGGGGCTCACGACTAAACGGACAATCAGACGTAACTTTCATACTCTCGTCGACGATCCTGGATCGAGATCTGCTGATGTCACAATATTCTCCAGGATCGGCCGCGTTTCGTAGAGGGGAGCGGGCTCACCAAGAAGTATATATAGTATATATACTATATATATAGTATAGTATATATATTAATATATTAATAGTATATATATAATATATACAATATAATCATATATATATATAACCAATATCATATCAACTCATAAGTGTATTAATAATATATATAATACTATATACTAGTTTCAAAGCTGGTTTCTTAAAAGAGCTTAATTTTAAAACAATACTGCTACTATTATCCTTTATAAATAAATTATAGAATATTTAAAGGTAATATTGATATATATTTATCATAGGTACGCTTTCCTTAAACTTCATGTATGTTTATATGTTATGCCACCAAGTTGCTTTTCTAATTCTGTTAATGTAACTTTTAAATCCATGAACATAATATCTATTGCAGCTTTCAGAAATGATATAAAATATATAAGGTGTATTTTGGTTTGTTAAAAGACGTTTTAAGTGTTTAATCGAGTCAACTGGAATTCATGTTAATATGTAATTTATAAACATGTATTATAGCCATGAAAATAATAATTGTTAATTTTGCTTAAGGGAGACTGTACTTTATCCTCGACCCCCTACTTTTTGAAGTCAAATAAAATTTTCACATTTTTTTTATCTCGAGATATGAGAACAATGTGCCTCCTGAACATATGGGTACATATTATTGTTTCACACATTCCAAATGGGTTTTGCTTAGATATTAACAAGAAATTTATTTGAGAGAGGTGGTCAATCCAGTCAAATTGTAATTCCAGGTTGGCTTAGGTAAAAAAAAGTTTATTTATAATTATATAGCAAAATCTATTTTTTTTTTTCCATATCTCAAACTCCCACCCACTTCTTCGGATTTTTACTTCAGTCAAATAAATGGAGCCGGAGCCGGAGAAGGAGCCGGAGCTGGTGCCGGAGCCAGATCCGTGTGTAAATTTATTTTTACAAGAAATAATTTTTTAGATGAAAAATTATTGCCAGAAAACGTACAAGAAACTAATGCAAATAGTGCAGAATCTTTAGTCGGAATCCGGACTCCGAGACGATCGAAGGCCAGAACCGGTAATCTGGAGAGGGCAGCCGGAGCCCGGAGCCGCGTGAAGACGGAATAGAAATGTATTTTCAAAAAAAATTTTTTAGTGAAAACTTTTTGCCAGAAGACGTTGTCTGAACATCCATCTAAATAATGCAAAAAACTTAGTCGATCGGACAGAAGACCGAAGTCAATAATCGAGACTGAGAGCCGGATCGGGCCGATCCTGGGTAATGGAATTATTTTCGGGAAATATTCTTATTTTGGTGAAAAAATTTGTTATGTCGAAGACGTGCCGAACAAATTTTCAAATAGTGCAGAAACCTAGCCGGATCCGGAGCCCTAAGCCGAAGTCAGCAGCCGTATACGGTACTAGCGTTTTAAATATACAATCGCTCCGGAAAAATATTTTTTTAGGTGAAAATGTATTTTCGAGAGAAGACGTGGCTGAGCAAATGGTCAATAGTGTAGAAACATTAAGTCGGATCCCGGGCAAGCCGAAGCAGAAGTCGTAGCCGGAGCCATATTGGAGCCGGGCCGGGTATGAATTTTTTCTGGAAATTAGTTTTGGTGAAATAACTAGATACTAATTACGTGCCGATACAATTTGAAAAATAGTGCAGAAACCTTTAGGTCGAATCCGAAGCCGAAGCTAGAAGTCGAGCCGACCGTAGCGGATTCCTGGTCAATGAATTTTCTTGCAGAAAATATTTTTTGAGGTGAAAAAATTTTATTTCAAATGAAGAACGAGCTGAAGCAATGTTTCCAAATAGTCTAGACACACAAGTCGGATCCGGAGCGTAATCCAGTGAACCGGAATCCGGAGCCTGAGCTGGGTATGATTTTTTCGGGAAATAGTTTTTTGGGGAAAAATTATTGCAGACAGACGTGCCCGAACAAATTTCAATATACAGAAACCTTAGTTCGGATCGGAACCGAAGCTGAAGTCGGATCGGATCCGGATCCGGTCCTGTGGTTATGAAGGTATGAATTTTTCGGCAAATATTTTTAGGTGAAAAATTGTATTTCAAGGAGACGTGCTGAGCACAATTTTCAAATAGTCAGAAACCTAGTCGGATCCGGAAGCCGAAGCCGAAGTCGAGTCGAAGTCGAAGCCTGGGTATGAATTTTCGTCAGAAAATAATTTTTGAGGTGAAATAATTTATCTCCAGAAGCCCGTCTGAACCATTTTCAAATAGGTGTAGAAACATTAGTTCGATCGGAGACAAGAAGTCGTATCCGGCCGTTATCCGAAGGCGCGGATCGGCAGTCGCATCCGTTCATGAATTTTTTTCGGGAAATATTTTTTTTAGGTGAAAAAATATATTATGTCAGAAGACGTTCTGAACAATTTTAAAATAGCGTATAAGAACATTAGTCGGATCCGGGCCGAAGCCAAAGTCGGAGAGCCGATCCTAGGCCGGATCCTGGTATAAATTTTTTTAAAAATTCTTTTTAGGTAAAAAATTATTGGCCAGCAGATCATGCTTAAACAATTTTCAATATTAATGCAGAAACTTAGTCGGATCCGGAGTCAACATGCGAAGTCCGATCTGCCGCCGGATCCTTAGTCCGATCTGGGTATGAAGATTTTTTCGAAAACACAATAAGATTTTATATTTTAGGAATAAAAAATTTAATTGGCCAGGTAGATCGTGCTTGAAGCAATTTTCAACAGAGAGTGCAGAAACCTAGTCAGTATCCAGAGCCGAAGCCGAAGTCAAAGCCGGATCCGCCGGATCCGGATCCGGGTATGAAACTTTTCAGAAATTCCTTTTAGATGAAAAATATTGTCAAAATACTACTGAACAATTATTCAATAGACAGAAACCTAGTTGGATCCTGTGAGTCGAACCTGGATCCTAGGATGAAATTTTCATTAATATTTTAGGTGAAAAATTAATTGCCAGACAGACTGCTGAATAATTTACAAACTAAAGGTCAGAATCCTAGTCGAAAGCCGGAAGCCGAAAGCCAAAAGCCGAAGTCCGAGCCGAGCACGGATCCTGGCTATGAAATTATTTTCATTAAATACTCTTTTAGGAAAAAATATATTGTCAGAAGACGTTGCTGAATTAATTTATACAAATAGTGCAGAATTCCAAGTCGGGATCCGGATCGCATCAGCCGAATTTCGAGAATAGGGAACGATTTGCATAAATGGCTATTTAAGTTTGATAAAAATATATTTACTGAGAAGATGTGCTTGACTATTTTAACATAGTGCAAGAAACCTAGTAGTGAGCCGTGAGACCGGAGCCGAGGAGCCGGGAGCGGAAAGCCGAGCCGGAGCCGGAGCCGGAGCCAGCAAAAAAATTTGGGTATAAATTTTTTTAAGAAAATTTTTAGGACATTATATTACAAAAAGAAGTGCTCATCAATTCAAATGTAGAAACCTTAGCGGGAGCCGAAGTCTGAATAAAATAATTATTTACGTTTGCGTGGGAAAATATATATATATATATATATATTAATATTGCTAATACTGGTGGATAAGGTAAGGGCTTTATTAAAATATATATATAAAATAAGGTAATTTATACATATTTTATAATATATATTATATACTATATATATATAATATATAATATATATATATAGATATATATATATATATTATTATAGTTAGTAGATATATTATTATATATATAATATATATATACTATATATATTAAATAATAATTTTATAGGCCTATATATAAAATAGAACATTCTTCAGGGAGGAAGGCGGATAAATTTTTGAAATAGCCAACTAACATATCCTCAAGCGCATAGATGCACATCATAACGTCATAACCTCTCAAGTCCATCCACGTGAAAAGCACAATTTTCTAAATGCTAATAAGCATCACAAAGGATAGCATAGTGCTGTAATACAGGTGATGTCACGAAAATTTTAAACAATTTTAGAAAAATAGTTTTTATAGTTCTAATCTAATGCTTCGATATCGCTGCTTTTAAACTCGTAACCTATTAAATCGACACAGGGGGTTGGAAATCCTGCCGGGGCTACCTGGCATTCTGTCTTGGGTGTCTGGGTTACAGCAACAACCAACCAAAGTCAAGAAACGACGAAATGTGCACAACATGCTTGTTGCGACAAATTTGCAATAATAAGACAAAGAAAATTTTCACTCGCCGGGCCAGGATTCGAACCATCGACAACTAGCGTCGTCAATTAGACAATGTACATAAAAGCTCTACCCACACTATTCGATCCACCTTTCCCAAAAAAGTAAGGCATATCAGAACAGTTTTACTAATCTGCTCCTGACACTTCGAAATATCACTGCTTTGAACTTGTAGTACTAATATTTCATAAATCCGACAGAGGTGGTTAAAACACTTAGCTGGGGTACATGGCATTGCTGCAGGGTGTTCCTGGGTTACAGAAGTATCCAACCAAAGTCAAGATACACCCGCAAATGAGACACGAACATAGCTTGTTGCGACATTTGCAATTATGAAGACGAAAGAAAAAATTCACTCGCGCCAAGACTCGAACACTATCGACGACAGCGTCGCCGTTAGACAAATGTACAGGAAGCTCTACCACTAGATTTTTCCGATTCCGCTTCCAAAACAAAGAAGGCATGAATCGGACAGTTTTCTAATTTTAGCTGCTCGATATGATGAGCTTAAAAACTCGGTACTTATTTGAAATCGACAGAGGGTGGTTATGAGCGAACAGCCTGCTGTGCGCTAATTGGCAATCTTCTTGGGTGCTCCTCGGTGGATACATTAGCAACTAACCAAAGTCAGGAAGGCCGAAATGGGCTAACATGCTTTGTTGCGTTGCAAAATTTGCAAATAATGAGACGAATATAAATGTCTCCCTCGCGCCAGGACCGAGCCATCAGGACACAGCGTCGCCGAGTTAGAACAATGATACACGGGAACGCTCTGTCAACTGGTCCTATCCACCTTCCCAGAAAAAGATGGCATCTCGGAACAATTCTCTTATATATTGCTTCGAAATCACTGTTTGACAAACTCAGTACTATTTAAATGGGACAGGAGCGTGGTTTGAACACCTGCTGGGGCTACATGCATTCTGCATGGGTGTTCCTGGGTTACACACGAGCAACCAACCAAAGTCAAGAGACGCCGAAATGGGCACAACATGCTTGTGCGCTACAAATTTGCAAAAATAAGACAGATAAGAAAAAATGTTCACTCGGCCCAGGCGACTCGAAACCATCTGACTGACAGCGTTCGCCGTTAGACAATGTCCAGAGAAGCTCTACCCTTAAGTCCCCGATCTAGCCTTCCAGAAAAGGAGGCATATTCGGCAACAGTGTTCTAATTTCTGCTACTCCAGATACCACTGCTTTTGAAACTCGGTACTTATTTAAATCTGAGCAGGAATAGGTGTTGGAAAACTCTGCTGGGGCTAACATGGCATTTCTGCTTTGTGCTCTTGTGTTTACAGGATGCAAACAACCAAAGTAAAGCAAGGCCGAAAATGGCACACAAATGCATTGTTGTGTCAAATTTGCATAGATAATAAGAATAGTGAAAATTTCACTCGCATCCAGACTCGAACGCATCGACATACAGCGTTCGCGTTAGACAATCGTGCAGTAAGCTCTACATAGTCCGCGATCCACATAACCAGGAAAAAGAAAGGCAGCTCCGGAGAGCATAGGTTTTCTTAATATCTCCTCTGTTCAGATATCACTGCTTTGAAACTATGTACTTATTTTTAAATCCATGAAAGGGTGCTTGGAACCCCTATGTACTATATATATATATATATATATATATATATTGTATATGATGGGTTATATATATAGTATATATATATAATATATAGTATAATATATATATATATATATAATAATATATATATATATAGCTATATATATAATATATATATATATATATAGTATAATGAGATAAATATTTTTTTGCCGTGTGAAAAAAGAAATAATATTCCAAATGTTTATTTGCGTTTTTTTTATTCTTAAATTTCAAATTTTTTTTCTTTACATTAGATCACAAAAAAACGTTCATTAAAAAAAAACAGACGAACATTTTTTTCTTATAATTTGGTAACAACTCTGCATATAAAATCTTTAACAGACTTATTTTATATGCTTTTGTATGATGTAAGATGGTGTCATGCGGGATTGATGTTTTTCCTTCAAAAATTTTTAAAGTACTTTTCAAAGATTGTCAAAAAAAAACTTTTAGAAAATAAAATTTGAAATATAGTGTCTAAATGAAATTTATTACTACACAAAATATGAGTATTTTAGTGAAAATAGCATTGAAATATCTTGAATATTAAAGATATTATTGCCATTTTTTCGTGAAAAGCCCCCGAAAAAAAAAAATTCCCCACTCTCCGTACCCCCTCCAAAAAAAAACGAACAGTTTTTTTTTTATTCCCAAAAATGATATTATTTGTACAATTACTTTCATCTACAAAAAAAATTTCTTTACCGTTCGAAGAAATGGATTTTGAGGTATAAGTCTCCCCCTTAATATTAAAATTAAATATTCAAACAAAAATATGGATCATTTCTTATCAATATTTTTATATAATGCCTCGTTATTAATTTCAATGAGGCAATAAAATAATTATATTGTTATATTGGAAACTTTATTAACATATTTTTTAAAAAATATAGATCTCAGTCTGGAGACTAGTGGTCTCCGGAAAGAAAGGGAGACCTTTACAAGCACGGATCTCCGGTCAAATGAAAGCCGAAGTTCTGGTACATCAATAATAGATAGATAGATAGATAGATAGATAGATAGATAGATAGATAGATAGAAGATAAGATAGAAGATAGATAGATAGATAGATAGATAGATAGATAGATAGATAGATAGATAGATAGATAGATAGATAGATAGACTTTTTTAAGACTTTTTTTTTATTTTAATTCTTCATTATCATAAACGAGTACACTTTTATAAAATTAAAAATAAAACTAAAAAAACTAAAATAACAATAATAGTTTGTAGAAATCATCTCAGAGAATCTTTTTTTTGTACAAACCATATTTTCGCTATTAAGGCATCAAGATCATTTTGAAAAATATTTGATACTGTGTATTTTGATTGAAATATTGATTCGATATATCTCATCAGTCTACCTCTAATCAATAAATATCGATTCTTATATTTAAATCCACATGGTTTATTAAACAGTCTGAAAACTGTGCATAATTTGAGATAGATAGATAGATAGATAGATAGATAGATAGATAGATAGATACGATATGATAGATACGATAGATAGATAGATAGATAGATAGTAGATAGATAGAGTAGATATATGATAGACTAGATAGATAAACGTATTGATAGATTAGATAGATAGATAGATAGATAGATAGATAGATAGATAGATAGATAGATAGATAGATAGATAGATAGATAGATAGATAGATAGATAGATAGATAGATAGATAGCAATTTTATTTTGTTCAAAACAATATTGCATAGTACAAATTTTAACTGCAAAGGCCTTGGTTGTATTTTAAAGCCTAATAAATAAAAATAGATTTTCTTCAACAGACAAAAAGGTTCTCAAAAAAACAAAAATTTCTCTCCGAACAAACAGAACATCAAAACGGCATAATTTTTGAACCTATTACTTGGCCAATTTCCAAACTGGGAATAGCAAAACGTTTTGTGATTTTATTTATTTCTTATTTTTTATTATTAATTTTTAACTTACTTTTATGTGTAATTTTATTTTTATTTATTTGCTTTATTTCTGTTTAAGTACCTTAATATATTAGATAATAATTTAAAATATTATTTTTACTATTTTCTTGAAGGAGAATATTAAATGAAAGGAAAACCAGAACTGAAATTCACCATCTTATATATGATATATAGTATATAATATATAAATATTATACTATATATAGATATATATTATATATAATGAATATATATATTATGAGATATAGATATATATATATATAGATATATAAATAATATATATACTATATATTTACTTAAATATATTAACTAAATAATAAGAATATAACCTACATGAAACCAGCATCTCTAGGCACAAACACAATACATTCACAACACACAGCACACACCACCAAACATCCACTTAACCAACCAACACACACACACAAAGCACAAACAATGGCACACACACACACACACATATAATATTATATATTACTAATAATTCTAATTTACCTTTTAAATAAAAGGTTTAAAGATTTATTAATATTTAAATAACGACAGTTTTTTTTAACATTAATAGGAAATCTTTATGAGGGTATATTTAAAGGTCCTTATAAGTTCATGGTGCCGTATAACATGTTTTTTTTTTTGTTTCAATATACTTGTTTGTTATATGATACTAAGAATAAATTTCAGCGTCAATAATAAATAGGATCAAAAAATTTTAAATACAAAAAAAACTTCCCTCTAAGTTCAGGCTATATGTTTTGTTGTGTATACACAGAATCTACAGTATATATGAAAAAAAAAAAAACAATAAGGATGAAATTTTTGGTGTGAGAGAATTTAGTGTGCTTACAATAGAAGGTTAAATATTACATCGATTAACCTGAAAGAGCATTTGTTTCTTTTTTCCATGCAAAATGAACCGTTTTCCTTACTTTATTAATTATTTTTTATATTTCATTTCGTATCTTTCTCGTTCACATCTTAAAAATTGCTAGTATCATATACTAATAATATTTGAAAAAAAAAGTTGAAAAAGAAAACTTATCTATTCACCTGCTGACAACGGATACGTTCCAAGCCCAAGGTCCTATATATATATAGTATGATTATATATATAGTAATATTATATATATAAATAATAGTATATATATATATATATATGATATAATATATATATATATATATATAATATTATTTATAATATGTATATATATATCTATATACTAATATTATAAATATATATAATATATATAAGTATATATTAATTTTTATATATAGACTATATATATAGTATAGATATTATAGTAATATATATATATATCATATATATATATATAGTATATATATATACAGTATAATATATATATAATATATATATAATATATATATATATATAGTATATATATATATATATATATAGTAAATATATATATATATATATATAAATTATATAAGGATACTATATATATAGTATAATATATATATAAAATATATATGTAAATATAATAATAATATATATATATATATATAGACTATATATATATAACTATAACGCATAATAAACCCTAATCTAACTAATATGAATAAACATTAAAATAGTGAAAATGATTTATAGGGTGCGAAGAGAAAATGTTGAAAGTGTAAAGAATTTAAATTATATGTTTGTGAGATAATTCGAATTCAATTAGACGAAAATACTAACGCGCGAAAGTCTCCTTCTTTACATTCTGTATACATTCTGGAGAAGATTCTGTCCTTCATAAATCATATTAGAGAGAGAGAAGAGAGAGAGAGAGAGGAGAGAGAGAGAGATGAGAGAGAGAGAAGAGAGACGAGAGAGAGATGAGATGAGAGAGAGAAGAGAGAGAGAGGAAGAAACGAACATAAATGATAAAATAAAATAACTTAAAATCTCTCCTACCGATTTATTTTAAATTTGTTATAGAGTCTTTTATTATGAATTAATACGTAATATGTATATATATAATATATATATATATATATAAATATATATATATATATATAATATAAAATATAATTATAATATAAATATATATAATAATATTATAATAATATTATATATATATAATATTACATATAATTATCAAAAATTGATATTTGCCATAACTTCGATAAAAGAGGCCTCTGACGGCCACCCAAGACTATGTTTAGTTTTTTACAGCTAAAGTCTATAATATTTAAATAGATAAATATTATTACCTTTAATTAATTAGGTTTTCCGGTTGACGAATTCCGAAGTTCATTAAGGTTGAGTACACGATTGGAAGGCTTCCTAAATACTCTTTTGGAAAACAATTACTAAATTTTATTCATTAATTAAAGAGCATTTTTCCTGGATATGAGAATGATTAATTATTACGGATAGGAAATTCCAAAGGTTTTTTGAATAAGGGTTTCTCTCATTTTAACGGACCTCTTAATCCTTACTGTTAATTACCTTAAACTTATACAAGTTAAAACTTTAACCGTCCCTTAAAGAAGCCTAATGATCGAAGGCATTGACTTATTGAAAACTGCCGTGATCAATTTAATTAACATTAAAAAGAAAATGCCACTTATTGTTTATCTTTCACTTTTAAATTTTACTAAACGGAGTGTATTTAAATACATAATACACAATACTATTTATACTGACAAGTTACTAGCAGAATACTGACGGAGTAAAACACAATACGTGTGACTAAGTACGGTAAGAACCGGCATATCTGTCAAATACTGGAAGAAAAATTTATATCCTGAAACATCTCATTATACTTGACCGGTGGTTCATGTGACCTGGCGGATGAATATTAAGCAAACTTTTTAAGTTCGATATAGTATAACTTTATATATTTTACTGGGTTTATATATGTGTTTAATGATGAAAAATGTACAATTTCATGAATAATTTTCACACACTCCGGGCAGAGGATTGCTTCAAAAAGAAGCAATACAATACCCTTTGTTTGACTTTGTTATGTGCTGCGTTTCCTTTGATATAGAAATTTTTTATTATTTATTCATGAGTTAAAAAAATATATTTTTTTTTACTTTTTTCTTTACTTAAAATTTTTTTTATGCTTAAAATTACCCTAAACCAATCTTAATAATTTATTTATGCAATTAATTTATAGATCAGCTAACATTGGATTGCATAAATCTGCCTCTGTTAAGAAGCAAAGCTTTTTCAATTAGGTTTTATTATTGGCTTTATTATTATTATTTACTCCAGAATGTCCAGGTGTCTCGCTGTTGTCATCCTGTCAGGTGTCTAGGTACAGTGTTACATTGATAAACTACCACCACTCTTCCTTAAGTTTAATTCGAGGGGAAAGGTTGCTGGTGAATGCAATCGCTACTTCAGCCAAGAACCTGTTTTAATTTGACTGATTCTTGAGTTATTAATCGTGACCAATTATAAACATCCAACACTTCTACTAATTCCAAAATGGGCGTGGTTTTTTGATGTCCTTTATTAGCACCACATCACCTACTTTTACTTTATCCTCCCAAATACCCTGAAACAAGGTCTAGACCGTTCCGGAGACTTATGGATGTTAACTGAAGAGATTCACAGCAATTTCAAGATTATTTCGTCGTTTATTATCAATTGGGTCGCATTGGAAATTATCTATTTTATATGATAAATAACATTTTTTTCTACCATAAATACTATTAAACATACTTATTCTATAATTTTACATATATAACTGCTAAATAAGGTCCTATTTGAATTTTAAAGGTTTAGTTAGTAGCCTATTTATCATCAGAACCATTGATACTCCAAACTTTAGGCACTTACTCTTTCCAACTGTCCGCTGTCTCAAATGTGGAGCCCAAAATTTATCCTGGTCCCCTAACTTGACATCAAAAAAACAAGGTTATATGTTTCCATGTTGATCTGATTTCAACTCCTCCTGAAAGCATTGGTATTGGAAAGGGATTTTTACACAATGCTTCGCCGTTAGATTAAATATAAAGCAATTGTCACTTATGATCGTACGATGGTATACTAAATTGTACAAAACCTTTTGCGAAGGCGTTAACAAAAGACAGATTCTTCATAGGGCTACTAAGTTGAATGTAGGCTCGGATGTTGAAGCAGGTGAAAATTTAAGATAACATTTTCTTCTAACTTTGAGGTGTGTTTTGACTATTATACATGAGAAAGGTGAATCAATACCTGTGTGTTGTAAGGTTTATGAGATTCAATCGTGTGTTCTAGGTAATGTCAGTGAAACGTGGGTACCTGTAAGAAAAGCATTGTCTTTTGCATGTAATGCCTTCGTAATAAAACAGATCTTACTAGCACCTCTGCCCTTAAGGTATCCACACACCCTTGATTTCTGATGTAATTAAGAGTAGTACCAATGCCAAGGTCTTTACTTGCTCATGGGCATATTTAATAAATAGCAATGTTTACAAGCCATGATTTCTTCCCATTAAAATAGGATTAGCTTGTTCATAAGCTAATAAGAAGAGCCTTATTAATCCTGCCCTTACTTCTTAAATAGCCTTTCGTCAAGGAAAAGATTCAAGTTCAAACTTTCATTGGTTCTAGAGTAAAAAAAAAGTTTTTTTATAGGCAACTTCTTTAATATTCATTTAAAAAATTAAGTTTCATTAAGCAAAGGATTGAAGTTGATTTATTTTAAGCCAATACCTTACAGACTTTTGCTGGTAATCTATATTTACTTTCCGTTTCGTAAATAGGTGTAGAGCAGTGATTCTTAAACTTTTCGCGATAGCATGAATATTTACCTTAATCTAAAATACAATACATGCAATTAGTAACAATATTATATTTACGCATTAATAGAGGTAAGGATCTTGTGGTACACTCAAGCATAGGATTTGGGGCAATTGTCTAAAATCATTAGTTAACCAAACTGGACCATAGTACCCTCAAACTTAATATTTCTTTTGTATTTTTAAAATATAACCCCTAGTTAAAAATCACCAGAATTTTCTGCTGTTTACATTTATAGTACACATTTACCTTGTACTTCTTACTGATGGAAGTAATTTAAGCCATAACCCATTTTCATTTATTTCTATTTTTTACAAAACTTAGATTGTTACTTTGGTTTGTCTGTTTAATAACCAGCTCAAAACTACTGTGTGAATCCACAGCAATAATTAATGAATTTCAAATAAATTATTACTAATATTGCTTCAAAATATAGGTAAGCATTTCAAGGCAAAATAACCCCCATCAGCTCCAGGAAGGGATAACTTAACTCCTAGGGGCCTATGGCAGGAGCTACCTGGTTGCAAATATAAACGGGACTTCTTATAATCATTATCCAGATCCATAACATGACAATCCATTAAACCTTTCAGAACTTCAAAAAAATAGATGTAGCCATACTTATGTCCCTTCAGAGAAGAGCCCTCCTGGGATTGCAACCGTAATCCAGATGTTCCGCAGTTATTGCGCAAAGTTTATACCACCTTTCAGTTGATCTCTTAGGCACTCTTTCTTCCCAAGCCAAATTTTGCCTCCACACTTTGTCTCATCAACAATTTACCCCTAACCAAAATAGGAAGAAGCAACAACTTAAGAAGATTCGGAAAAAGCTTGGAAATCTCAGACAACAATTGACGCTTAGTTGAAATACTCTCCAAAATATTACTACTATTATTAATATGCATACATCAGTCACCACATTAAACTATATCCCAAGATCTTTTCATAACAACTAGAATGCTCTACAAAG
Organism: Trachelipus rathkii; assembly: GCA_015478945.1. Lineage (NCBI taxonomy): Eukaryota > Metazoa > Arthropoda > Malacostraca > Isopoda > Trachelipodidae > Trachelipus > Trachelipus rathkii. The sequence goes on from JABUQX010129845.1 coordinate 28,540, forward strand.
GAGTTTTCCTTCCTTGAACTTAACACGCAAACATCCGAGTGCTTTCCAAGGATCTCAAGATAAACCACCCCCTTCTTTCCATTCGTTTCTACATTGATGAAAATAGTTACCTATCTATACTCACTTTCTTCTTGCATGCTTGTAGAATATTAAATTAATCCACTTTAGAAGCCTGAGGATAATATGTCAGTACAACATCTATCATGTGTATACTTAGAAGCATGATATTTCATAATATAATGCAAGATAAATGGGGAAGATGTAAACCAAATAGTTAATGTAGTACCTATAAACTTCCCCAGGTTGCCCGTATTAAACCACCAAGAAAGTGAACCTATCATTCCACTTCTCTTTAAACCTAATCATTCAAAAACGCCTGTTCATCGCTCATTCACAACAGTAACGAGTTGTTCCGAACACAAGTAGTAGCTTTAATAGTGAATATTCATAAGGTCATAACCACTGTAAGCTGCTTCATTCATATTCCAAGTAGTTTTTATTACTTTTAGCCTCAGCCGTTAAAAACTGGCCTTATTTTAGTGGTTACTTGTTCCGTTTGTCTTATTATAGGTCGATGAGGAATGAATTTATATTAACTATATAATCTGAAGAGAACCCTAAACTTCTATTTACTTTTCAAATTATTTTATATTCCAATTTGATCTTCAAACAACCTTATTGTATTTTACTTATTAAATTATTATTGAGTTAATGGTTATTAAAACAGCCTATTAAGCTATATTTAACACGATATTTTAAAATTATTAGGAACTAAATTCTATTTTGTCTTCATACCAAAGAAGGCTTACATGATAAGGTTGTCTTTAAAAATCATATTCTGATTAAATAATGAACCTGAACATTTATCTACAGTGGTTCAGTAACGTCTTCGGTCTTGCTGTGATACTAGGAATTCCAGGCTTAAAAAGATTTCCAAACCATTGTCAATATCTGAATCCAAAAAACTGTCAATGGGAAATTGAAATAACTTTTGTTGGTCTAATTCAAAAATACACTTGTGTCTTGGCCTCTGTTATTAACATTCAGAATCAATTTTATGAATTACAGCATTATTTGTTTCAACTTACTGAGTATGAAATTACAACTTATTACTTTTTCTGTTTTCAACCAAACGTACAATTATATTTATATACTTAAAAAAATTATAAATATTACTATAACGACATTTAATTTATTATTGCCAATATGTAAACAATGACCACTTGCAAAAGGTACAGTCTGAAAGGAATGGAAACAAGTCTATAATTTCTATACCAAGTAAAACATCTACACTGATGAGAAAGATGCGAAATGTGAAATCATTAAAATTAACTATCTGCAAAATTTAACCAATTAAGTTTTCATATTTTTAATAACAATTCAGGAATGCCATCTACTTTTTAATTATTTTATTCATCATCTTATTAGAAAAGAATGACCAACTATTCTTTAAAAAGCTCTGACTCCAAATTCAATGTTTGACTGAAACCTTTAATTTTTATGAACCATGAAAGTTTGAACTTCATACTCTATATAGGAAATACTATTTAATATTAGATATTAGCTTTTTCATCAGCTTTCTCTGAGATATAAGAATCTGACTTGACGCTGTATCGATTAAACATCTGAAAGCCTTTTCTTTACTATTGAAAACCATATTAAAGAATCAGAGTAGCAAATATATTCATTCTCTAAACTTTGATGAAAAGTTATCGCAATGATTGGTCGTTGTATTTACCACCTCACTCACTATTTAAATTACACAATGGTTGTATGTGTGATCTACTTCCACATTTACACAAAAACCTCATTTTATTATTATTACCAAAACATTGTGCTTGTGAATGATTACCAGCACACATTTCGCATAACCCCAACTCTTTTACTCTATTAATTCCCTTCAAAATTGCTATACACAGGACAATAAAGTGCCTAAAGCATAGCCAGAACATAATTTAACACTTTTTTTTCAACTCTTTTTACTTAACCCGAGGTTGGAAAATTTTGCGCAAACGAATGTTGTTTACGATTGTAGCATTAGTTAGATGTTTTTTCTTTTTGAGTGTATTAATACTTATGCTGCATCGCTCATCACAACAGTACTGTTCTTTCTGAGGAAGAACTAGTTACTGAATTAAAGGTTTTAACTATATATTCTGATAATAGTTGTCAAGAATTTCATTAATATCAGGATAATTGTGCCTTACTTTTCTTATCAGGTCCTCTCAAAAATTACTTTTAGGTAAGCTTTTTTTGTAACTAGCTATATTGTGACAACAAAACCAACAGCCGGGACTCTTGTGAATTGTAAAATCCAATTATGCCACTTTAGATCAAATAATTGCCCTGATTTTAATTTAATGCAGTGTTTTTAAGCGCGATAAAAAATCTTTATCATATTTGGTTTCTATATTATTTGTTATGAAATATGGATGAAAATCATTACCTAGGCTTGAAGCATACAATTATTCAGCTTTCAATAATTCTAATGCTACTTTATAATGTTCAGGTATGATTGATAAATGTGAGACAATACTTAAAGGATAATCCTTCAAAAAACTTAAAAGGTACATTAATTTAACAGAGTCATTAAGTTAGGGTTATTTCCAACAATATTCATAAACTGATTTAAAAAAACTTGAAAACTAATTTTATTTAAATTTCCATCAAAAATAGAACAACTCATTGTGGGCAATTTTACATTTGTAGTGTGATCAATGTTGTTTAAGTTTTCAATTAAACTTTCAGCAGTTTGAGGTTCTGTTTTAAAACAGTCTCTTTACTTAAAAAATAAAATTCATTAAAAACACTTAATTTAATTTCTAATTCTAAATAATAATCACTTTTGACTTTCTTTCAGAGTCCCATATTTTAGGCCCTCAAGCTCAATTTCTCAATAATTAATGTTACTTCTGATTTTAACAATCAAATTATTTAATTTCATTATTTGATGATTTGCAAAAAATAATACCCAAACTGTCATTTAATTCAATTCAATTTAATTTATTTATTATTTTAGTAAATGGCGAAGTCTTATATTAGACTCACTTTTAAATTTGAATAAATTGTCCATTTGTTCAAAAATGCTTAATCTTAAAATATTTGCTATAAATACGGATAATTGTGTCACCAATATGAAATTAAAAAAAAATATATAGGCCTAACAACTACCCTAGGCCTTCACAAAACTTTTGTCAAAAACTGAATTTTAGCTCTAGGGTAGCCTATTTTGTTTCAAACATAATTTTCATTTTCAATTACATTTTACCAAAATTTTGTCAAGGAAAACGTCCAAACACATATTGAACAGCTTTGGCTTTATATTACAAAACATTAATCATTTAGAAATAATTTATATTATATTAACACAAGAATAAAGCTTCAATAATGCGGTCAAAATTAAATACGTTATCATTAACACTTCAACAATCATATACTAAGAAATCGATTATTTAAACTATGATATTATAATCGATATCACAAAATATCGATTATTTGGAAGAATGATATTAATAATATAATATTATGAATAATATAGCAATATAAAACGATTATCCTATTACTTATAAAAACACGACTATTTACAGTAAAACCTTTTCAATACCAATGGAATTCCCCTACCATTTTGAACACGTGATTTAATTTTATTGCGCCACATAATAATCTCGAAGTCATTGCTATTTATAACTTTTAAATTCTACACAAGTTTTAAATTTTATTAACTTTACTTTAATTAAAGCACTTGTTCAATTAATAACTTTTCAAATTATGCACTTTAAAGAAATGTTAAAAGTAAGGGTTTTATAACAAAATTTTTTCAATGTCTTAAGGCTTTGAAGTAACCTTTTTAATTAAAGCGATCGCATAGATCGCAAACCCCTTTCAAATATATCAAAAAATTGAAGTTTGCAATAATTTTCGATAGAAGAGGCTTTTGACGCCACCAGACTATTTTTAAGTT
>JABUQX010129845.1:37500-55693 GCA_015478945.1 Trachelipus rathkii
AAATAAATAAAGTATATATAAATATTATTATAAATATTAGTTTATAATAATACTAAATATCACATACACCATAAAGTAAATCAAGGACAAGATATATCATTTAATTGCTATTACCAATTTATTATAGCTCTCGATAAAATTAAAAATATAATGATAAATATAAAAAAAGTAAAATAGTATAATCTAATATTAAAGATTAGAGGTAGGTATAAAATGAAAAAACTGCACGTTATCTAAATGATAATTCAAGTTAAATCAACATCTACTACGATGGCAAAATTATTCCGGTGTGACAGTGCTCAGTATCGTGCAGAATCATTCACATCATGTTGAACATACCTATCAGGAGATATATTTAAGGCAACGAGTCCTCTCCGGCCGGGAATGATGGTAGTTACTTCAGCTATGTGCTCATCTATGAAATTAAACACCTAGATCCACAGTAAGTGAGATACTATAACTAGTCAATACAAAACGAATGAATCACACAAACCCAACAACTATACCACAAAGTCAGTAAGGAAAATTTAAATTTGTGTAGATTTAGATATACAGGAGAGAAGTAACTCTCGATTGGAATGTTTTACATTTAATATACTTTAATAGAATAAGAACTGACATGAAGAGATCGTGTTTCACCCATTATTTTTTGGTGAAACTACTTACAGGAAAAAAGTTCCAGAATAGATTTCTTTAAAGGTCACACACAAGATATCGAAGAAAAGAAAACTAATACGATCGTGGGAACATGTTATTTCGCTGATATAGATTAAAGCGTTTCCAGTAAGTCAGACGATCCTCGAATACAAATGTTAAATTAAACAACCAGAATGCCCGGTGCTTTAGTGTCTCTTGTCCATAAAGAATTGTCAGTGTCTATGAGAAAAAGACGTGGAGTTTGCGAATGAAAAAAGACTAAACATTTTAAGAATTAACGATACATGTCGTAGCTTGCAGAGTATAGAATTCTGTAATTTTGAAAAAGATATGGTATCTGTATAATAAAACTTGCAAATACATTTTTAGATGGAGAACATTCAACCCTTTTGAAATATCGATCGTGTTAGGAATCATGTATATTTTCTATTTTATCACTCAGTTCTCATCACATGTCTACAACTTCGATCACTACTATCCTACCCTCACTGTCATTGAGGCATGCTAGTCTCTTATTTATAATGATTTTTCGAGGTTAATTTTCTAGTAGTTTAACTGATAAATAACGATAAAATTGAAAACAAAGAGAAGTAACTATACTCGAATAAAATATATTTGACTCTGCCTATTATTCCTTAGAAAAGAGGAATATTTATTACTGGACTCGGCAGAACTTATACATCATTAAAATTAATTATAAAAGGAATCAGAATTTATAACTATTATCATGTTTTTGAATGAATCAGTGTTCGAAATTGAGCACCGCCAGTAAGTAATATGGATGAGTATAAAGGAAATAAATAATATTTGGGCCAAATTTTCTGAAATTGGTCTTTTCCCGTACTTTCTGACACTAAAAAATTCAACTCTAAATTATTTCGTAGAAACACTGATATATTCTTTGGAATGAAATTATAAATATATCATGATATGGTTCATAATAATAAGATAAATCTCATTTATCTATCTTAGCCTATAGTCTATAATCAGATATAGTATTTTTGTAAATAGGCATGTCTGATTATTTTGTATTAGCATTATAAGCGTCTGACTACTGATCACCGAACACCATTATTTCTACCTTGATTTTATATATAATGACCAATACGTTCAGATATATGTATGCAGGAAGATAGATCTCTCGATTCTGATCACTATAATAACTCTGTAATAACGTAAGTAGATATATTACTACCTTGTACTTATATTATGCTTAATATACATCATTCAATATTTAATTTTCCTATTTTTCGATAAATAAAGTCACTCCAAATATAAATCAATAGGGGAAAGTAAGAAAGATATGGAAAGAGAAAAAGGAGATAAAAAACATATACACAAACAGATTAAATAAAACTTACAGGAAAAAATTTAACATAGAAGTAGAACTGAATTGTTAAGTTGGAGATATGAATTTAGTTACAGATTTGCAAGAAATCCTAACATATAAAGTTGAAAATCAGATCTGAAATGAACAAACCTTCAGTTCCGATACTGAAGCTCCCGATGTCTATATCAATTTATTACTTCATCTATCTCATCCATCTTCATTACTTACACTCTCACTATCATATCAATAATACTTAACTAAAATTCTCATTTACTACTGACATCTCTAATGATCATGTATTCTCTGCTTGCTTCCTATTTCTACTAAGAATAACAGAGTCTTTTTATCTGACAGTTGATGTGCACATCTCATTACTTCCTTCTAATATGACTCATCTTCTCTTACAATGATGATATATAGTAGAATAAGAAACTTACTTTTATACTTACTTTATTTTTGATACATACAACCATTAAAAAAATACGCAATTAACAACTACATACAGTTAAAAAAATAGGGATATAATCTATTACAAATCATAAGCTATTATGGGATAATGCAATACTAACATTCGAACACGACAGAGAAAGTTGATTAAGTAAAAATGGACCACACTAAAAAAAAAACATAGTAAATAAATAGCTTAAACAGATGAAGACCTATGAGTGAGACTTGTAAAGTCACTATAGTCTGATATGTTTATGTGGTAACTGTGAAAGCGAATTGTTATTTAAGTTAAAAATAACTACTGACTAGGCTATACTTACTTATCATGAGAAATAGAATGACAATCCAAAATACTATCTTATACTATTCAATCTCACGTACCTCCGTATACTCAGATTTGATTATTATACTTACTGAAAATGAATAATTGAAGAATGACATAATTATATCTCATAACCTCAAAATTAAATTAATAACATTTTTTTTTTATTACAATTAGGTAACATAAATTAAAAAATTAATGAGTATTAATAAATAAATTAATTAATTTATTTCATTCATGGATTGTACATAATAAATATAATCTAAGTAATATATATAAATACAAACTAATCAAATAATAATAACATCACATACAGAATTACTAACTTAGGATATATATAAAATCATCAACGATCTATATGATACAAGTAACCAAGCATTTAAATATTCCACAAGAAACTTTACTCATTATACACAACTTAATATAATAATATATATATATGTAATATTAGATATATATATATATGTTATACACCTGCAAAGATATTTTATATTAATTAAAAGATAATAATACAGTATTAGAGTATCGTTGTAAGTCGGTTATCCATTTATATAATATATAAGCAAAGTTTTGTGTTATCTTATACAATATATGAGTAAAATGAAAATTTTAATATTAAATTTATATCAGTCTTAATAAATTAAGCAATGATATTAAAAGAGCAATGACAATTGAAAATGATTGAAAGATAAGTGTTAAAGGTAATGAATATATTAAAAGGTTGTATACTATTAAGCCGCATAAATCTCGTTAGATATTGCTACTTTGTGGCGTTAACACGCAAAAATCTTTAAATGTAACGATAATGTAATATATATCAACGGTCTTGCGTCGCACATTTCAATTGTGAAATATGTGGCAACCTATATAATCGCTGCAATATCCATCAACTATCGAAAATCAACTTTCTTCTCTAAAAGGAAAATCCTTTATGAAAATGACTACATACAAGACCGCTATAAAGGAGCAGAATCACTCGTTTCGTAATTAATTACCTGAATACCGGCTATTGACTACCTTCAATATAAAACTCGCAGTGATTGATCTGCCCGTAAATTTGGAGTCTCAGCGAACTAAAACAGACTTCGGCATTATTTATCCTATACTGCTATTGTCAAATAGCTATCAAGCCTTGGAATTTTATTTATGGGTTATAACTCATTCTTATACATATATGATTTAATTTTTTAGTATACCCATTCAAGATAAAGCGATGTAGTATAATTATTTATGTCTAATCTATAATATTATTATTATCACAGTATGTTCGTTTATTATTAACCTTTGTCGTATTTAGGTATGTTGTATTAACGAATATTATATGTAATCTAGCTTCAATGTGTTTAACATACTCATTATTAAGGAATAACTGTATGTCTAAATAAGTTCTGAATATCCTTCTATAAATAATACTTTAATAATGTGTTTTAAAAAAAGAGCAAATCGAATTAAAAATTTATCACTTTCAACTTCACGCTTTATTTTGTAAGTTATTAATAGTAGGTACTCATTTGTAAAAAGGTGGACAAAGCATAAAAATAATATAACACTATATAAAATTATTAAATAAATAATAAAGGATAATAAGATAATAAACCTAAAATTACTTTAAAAGTCGAGAGTGAAAATTATGATCTACAAATATTAATATAAAAATAAGATAATATAATAATATTCAAATAAATAAAATATATAATATAATTAAATAATAATAATAGTAATATTATATAATATATAAGAATTCTGTCATCTCTCTTTATCAGATATTATGAAAATTTCTTATTTTAAAATATAATGTTTCATCTTTTTCTTATCCTTGTCATTAAAATCCATCTAATAGGCCATAGTAAAATTTCTTATATATATTATAATTAATAGAACATGATTATTACTTTATGTTTTTTTTATTCACCCATTTTAAGTCTGCGTCTCACTGCAATATGGTTTATATGAATTAGTTCAATTTTTTCCCTAATAAATATACATGTAAATTAAGTACCTCAAGTCATGCATTCTAAGCCCTTATAAGTTTATCAAAAAAGACAATCAATCATGTAATAGCGTGTAATACTCTACACCTTTTTCATTGAATGAAATCGAATGTTGGTTGCCGCTGATTCATAAATCTATACGTTGAAATAAGAAAAATGAATCATATTACCAGACTTACTCTCAATTTATATCATAGGTAAAGTAAGTGAAGCGTAAAAATTCTTTGCAATTAATATAATTTATAGGAGTATTTTAAATACGAGACTTATGGTACAACTAGTTAATCTCAATCAAATAAAATTTAAGTGAAGTGATATACATATAATTCACATTGTCGGATGACGTAAGTTCATTCATCTAATAATGATGAAATAAAAATTAGAAGGCAATTAGTAGATTAAATAGATACTATAAACGTGTGACTAATTAATTTTCTGTCTATAGCTTCAGTATTCATAAATTTAAATCTGTAACTTTTATCTAGTTTTATAGTTAATTTGATCAATATGATATTTAATAAAGTTCAATCTTATACCCCTCAAGATATTATTTAATTAGAATAAGAATAATGAGAAGCTTTCATCATTCTTTCAACTTTTTTTTGAATATTCAATCATAAGAAAGTTATTTATCATTAAATAAATTAATAAGAAATACGTTTTCAACCGATTTCATTTCATAAAATGATTTGTCTAACTTTTGAGTAAAATATATTTTTACAGGTTTGTCTTAGATTAAAATATTATGCAAAGCGATACGTTAAGGGCTATAATAGCGAGATCAAAAATCAGTATAAAATAGTCAGGATATAGGATAGGTATAAATACAGGGATATATAGACGATAAATATAAGGGGAATAAATACAGTATATAAATTCTTTGATTTAGTATTATTATTAAATATATAAACTTAGAAAAATTCTTAACTGCTAAACAGACATTTGCATGATAACTAATATCTTACATATAATTATGTGACTTCTTTTTTTCTGTCAAAATTATAAGATTATATAAATTTTATAAAATATATAATTAAGTTTATAAACAAATATTAATCATGAGACTATTCTACAGTAAAATTCTTTATTTAATAAGTATATATAGTGTAATATTAATATATAGGGTCTAAGCTAATAGTAGGTATATATATTAGTAAATATATAATACTATATTATATATATAAATAAATTAAATATTCGTAATAGAAAATACCGGGGGTATATATAATATTTATAATAACAGTAAAATAGGATTATGATTATATTATCTATAATATATTATAATATTTATATATTATATTAATGATGATATATATTTATTATATATATATATATATAATTATATATATTCATAGTAGATAGTATTTATATATAATATAATAGGACTTATCATAGAATAATAATAATGTTGATATTAATAATAATTATACTATATCTATCCTTATATTATCTCATTTTCTATTTCATATACTCTCATACTTGTTAAAAATAATTACTAAAATTATCATATTTAAAACATTAGCTCTTCGGTGATGTTACTATTTAATACATTTCACAATCATATCCATATATACATTACATATCAATATATTAGTAAGCCTAAAACATATCGTATCAACCATAATAATATAAACTCATCTCTAATGAAAACGTAAACAAGTATGTCATAAACATCCAATGGTCTCATAAAAACCGTACATCATAAACAAATTACAACTTTATAATCATAATCATATTTCAGCCATTCGCGTATCCGTTCATCACTTCGATGGGTTATTTAGATTATAATTTACATCTAGTAACCATATCTTACGCGATAGTGAAAAAATCGCGCATCAACGCTATAAGCAACATAACAATGTTAGTAGTTGCGGCTAGGAATCAACATCATAGACATAAATTATAAAGATGGGGCATAATGTTGAGTATTCAGCAACAGGAACCTGGTCTGTTTGAAATAAAGGCACACAGTCTCTTCCAAAAGAGGTTCGTGAAAAGGACCTACCAAAACTGTATGGATTGGAACTGGAGAATTATACGAATAATTTGTAAGGTAGGATAGATGGGATAACTAGTAGAGGCCTTTGCCCAAGCTATGGAACCTTCACCATTTACCCGACAAGCCATAACCACAGTGAGGGTCCGTACTACGCAATCTTGGGAAGCCCTAGGATTGAATTTTTTTAATGTGACTTGCCGAAGCTCCTCGGCTTAAGGGTATGAGGGAAATCTGACTTTCGAGTTACGTCATGTTTTTGCATAACTTTCTGTTGTAATAGGAAGTTGAATAATAAGACGAGGAGATATAATAAGCACCTTATAAGAAAGATGAGCGGAGACATCAGTATCTAAAGTTAATTTCAGATATAATTTCAAATTTAAAAGTTTTTAATGAACAGGAGAAAATGGTGTAAGGGAGTAGGAAATGTATACAATATAGAGTTCTGTACTACTTGAAACTATGGAGCAATAATGTAGCTATATTCCCAATGATTATAAATAGGGGAGGAACATATATAGTATAGAATTATATAGTAATATACCTATATAAATTGCTATAAATCTTAATGTAATATGATCAATAGTAATAATAGGAATAGATAATAACTAATTTATATTAGATTAATTAACAGGGCATTAACATATATTTTTAACTAGTATATCTACAATTAATATTAATTAAAATTATATTTATTTTAGTGAGTGATATAATATATTATTATATAGATAACATAATAAATATATATAATATATATATATATATATTATATGTAATATGATATATATATTATATTATATAGTTAATATATTTTACAGTTTTTTAAGTGGAACAAAATTATTCCGGTGCGTGCAAGTTTCATATATATCTCACTTTAACTAGCTATATCAAATTTTACTGAATAACATACGAGTGAGTAACAGTGTTGAAGATATAGAGAGATAAAGAGATGATAGGTAATTAGATAAGTAGTATAAGATATTAAGTAATAGATACTAGAGATAATACAGATAGATGATTTATAGTGAGATAATGAGACTGAGAGAGAGATGAATAAGATATAAGATAGAATCAGTAAATATAGTAAAAGAGATATAATATGTAAGAGTATGAGATAAATAGTAATATATTAATAAAAAGTAAAAGAGAAAGAATTAGATATTAGATAGATAGATTAGATAATTGGTAGGTAATTAGAAAGCATACTTTGACCCTAAGTTAGGTTATAATATATATATATATATTATATAATTATTATAGGTATTATATATATAAAATTTTAAAGGAATGAAGAATGACCCTAAACATTTTCTTTGTGATTTGGATTTTGGAACTACCTAACGGTAATAGAAGGAAGATTTTCGACAGTTTAGTAGCAGACCAATGGAAGATACTTGACTCAGAAATCGACTGTAGATTTAGAATTCTAAAATTGAAGATGAAACTAACGAAAAATGGAGAAAGCACAGCGTTATATCATATATATATATAACGGTACTTCTATATATATATATATATATTATAGAATACTATATATATGTGAATATATAGATATATATATATATAATATATATATATCAGTGGAGAAGCGTCCAGTCATCTATTGATGCGGCGATGACTGACCAGATGAGATAAAAAATAAATCAATTTCTTTTTTCAAATAATTTCATAATTATTTCATTTCATTATATAAATATATTATAGATATAATATATAAATATATAGAAATTATATATATAATATAATATATTATAGATATATAATATATTTAAATATATATATATATATATATATATATATAGATATTATAGTATATATATATAAATGCGCTGAAAAGGCGGATCAATTACAATGAATAAATATTAAGATAACATGCCCAGGTAATCGTAAATTTTGTCGGGAAAATTGCGCACAAGATGTAAGATCAGTATGTATGAAATTCATGATATTTAATGTTTTCACATCTCTTACGCCTCAATCAAATATGCGCCAATAAAAGTATAAGTTGAAAATATAAATTATTGGTCTTAGCAATTCTCACTCGCATTCGCTCGCTCGACATCTCTGATCGACCTCTCTGATTTCTCATACTATTCAGAAGCATAAGTAATTTTAAAATTTTCGTTCAAAAACTACGGACGATTTAGAGTAGTGTAGAGTACATATTACTTATGAAATTAATTTTATAATATGTTTCTATAAATTTCGAAAATCGTATGATCGAAAAATACGAGATGAATAAATTTTATCTTTTGTACGAGAAGAATAAGTCAAATTATAATAGATTCACTAGCTTTTTAGAAATAATATATATTTTTTATTAATAGCTAGAAATGATATAAGGTGAAAACACAAGCTTTTAAATATTTTGGCAACATTCGTTACTTGAAGAAAATGTATTTAATAGGGTGACTACTTGAAAAATACTAAATGGGCATTATTAGTATTTATCTTGATTTATATTATTAATTAAAATTTATTACTTTATTAGATCATTTGAGTTAATTGGATGCGTATTCTTAGTTATTATTTATTATTAGTTATTGGTATTAGTATCTATTATTATTTATTTATTAATTATTATCTATTACATATTTTATAGATTGAGTATTATTGAAATTTAATTATGATTGCAATCTTTTTATAGTTATAATTTATTTTTCATGTTATCTTCCCCTTCACAATTCTAATTTAAACAAAAAAACTACTACAGCTACCAGTCTCTCTTCATATACTCTCTTCTCTTACTTTCTTATATATTATACTATATTTACTATTAATTATATATCTTCTTAATTTATAATTATATTAGTATATAATATAATAATTAATATATAATATTATATATATTAATTATAATTATTTTATATATAATATAATATATTATAGATATATCATTATATATAAATATATAATTAATAATAATAATATAATATTATAATGAGAAAGGTATAGATATTAAATATATTATATTAGTATATATATTAATATATATATATAGAATTAGATATATAATATTATATTAATTAATTAATAAAATATATATAATTAACTATATATATATATATATATATTACAGTATATAATATATATATAATATTATAGTATATATTGTATATATAATTATCATGAATAATATAGTGAATATATGGTAAGCTAAGACTAATACGATAGAGTAGCGTATATATCAATATATATATATAAATAATTAGTAATAATATATAGATGGAGTTTATAGGAAATACTGGAGTGGTATAAAATTTAGAAAGTGGAGTGGAGCCCAGATATATCAATAAAAACTTTGTTGAAGAAGGAGTCCCTGCACATTAAGGAGTGATGAAGAATGTTACATTCATGATTAGGTATCGGTCGCATAGATACATTTTATTTTATTTTAGTTTCACCAACAGCTCACGAGCAGGATCGCCTTATCAGTGGCAGAGGCGTTGCGAACCGAAGATTTTTATTCCGCTTGAGCGGGCAAAGTCGCAGATATGAGCAGCGCAGGATTTTGAGAGCTGAGTGAGATTAATTCAGCAGGAAGAACAACGAAGTAAGAAGAGATCCACAGAAAAATGTGAAGACCCTGATGGAGGCAGGAATAGAACAATGAAGCGTACCGCGTGGGAGATTATAAGGCCTGAGGATACTCAAATCAACACAACTTAGTGGGCGGAGGACACAGCGAACTTAAGGGTGTTTACGAGGTGCGGTCGTAAGGTAGGTGGTAAACGGGTTGGTAAGGATTCCTCAGACGAACCTGGACGCTGTCCACCGGTACCATTAGAAAAGAGATAACAGTTATTCCAGACATAGGACAGTCCGAAAGAAAAGAGGGTTCAAAGAACTGGAAATACAGACATTATATAGCCTATTGGTCTGTGATCTGGATCCATGTCCAAAAGCGGGTGAAACCAGAGCCTCAAAGATATGAGAACAGACTCCATACAAGGGCGGATGAGACCTTGTATAACTGGAGTAACTGTAGAGAGGAAACAATTAAACAGTCTTTTCAGTTAACAGATACTCCCCGTATTCTTTTGAAGCCGCCTAGCAATCTCTGTGATTGAGGTTCTCGAGACACATTCTTGTGTTGTATGTTCATGGCGAAGGATGCTTTATAGTGTCAAGCAGGCGGCAGAGAGCGACGGCGACCGATGAGGAACCAGTCGAAAGCTTATATTGAACGATCTAGCACATCGCGTTGCTCTTCTAGAGGAGATTTGTTGAAGTTGTAGTTTTTAAAGAACTCTGAATTTCACACAGTTCTGACGACCCCCAATCGGAAATCTCTATCGATCACGCGAGTGAGATGAATCGCGATAAACTTAGATTGCAGTAGGGTCAATTCTTAGAAGTAAAAGGAAGGAGCAGAATATGAGGAACATTGATAGTCAATAATGAAAAGTGAAGGGGTCGAGTCATTACGGATAAGGTGGATAGAGTTAGATAGACAGGTGAAAAAAGTCATTAATGAGGAGTAAGAATAAAGTAGGAGATAAGCCGAAACCCTGAGAACATCATATGAAAGAAAAAGAAGAAGAAGAAGTCGACATCATGCGACAAACACCATATTGAACGACATGGATAAGTAAAGCGTAGACAAAAGTAAGAGCAATAGCAGAAGTAGGAAACCCTCAAAGTAGGTGGAGCTTAAAGTGATGACGGAGCATAGTACTTAAGCACTCGCAACGGGTCACGTAAATTGACCAATATGCTGACCTATTCGCGTATTTCCAAAATGTAAGTGTCACACGAGAAGAGGAAGAATTACGGTACTTACAATATGTGGAACAGTTTTAGTGAATGATGTATGATATGTGATAGTCGATATGTTAAAGAATGTCGCACTAGATACGTACAATGCTGTACAAACACTAGAGGACTGAGGGAGTTTGCAAATAACCCCGCTATGATTAGACTACCCCTAAAAGAGTCTGATAGGATAATATTAAAGTGGAAGGCAAAGATCGGGATTAAATATGTGGCTGAGAACCATTTGGAATATATCTTAAATTCAGACGCGACCGGGTAGTTCCTCACTATGAGGGATAACGAGCAACACAAGCACAAGAGAAAATATGTACACATATGTAACTAAGTATAAGTCCTAAAATATTCGAAGTTTCGGAGTATCAGCGGATTAGGGTATTAAGATTATGTGGAAACCGATTATGAGGACTAAAAGGAAGTTACAAGATAGTCCAGTAACAGCAGAAGTGGTGAAATGGTTAATAGAGTAATTGTATCGCTCCATATTGTCAAAATCAGTATATTGTAAAAATAAAGATAAGATATGATAAAGCTATTATCAGTGTGATATTCCTTTCATAAATCGGATAAACGATTATTTATCGAGATGTCTGTGGTTGGAGTTGAATTTTATTTATAGAAAGGGAAAATTATGACTACATAAGTTATATGAGGAATTGCTGGGTGGAGCATTATATCTTCAGGGGGTAATTTAGGAATAATATGGGATATGTGCATTAGGTTTTGAAACACCTGGATGGCTAGAAAAGTAGACAGAGAGCTATTAGAAGGACAGACTTATGGAAGAGAATAATAGAGATTGAACTGAGAGGCGCGTGAAGGGTTGTTATCTCAGACAATTTCGTTGTAAAAAAAACTCGGGGGTAAGTGAAAATGCATCCGGGCCATCCCGCGCATAACCATAAGCGTTCATCAGATCTAAGAGCCCGTATGATCCGATAAATAGTATATTCATAGTAAAGATCATAGGAAGGATCCTTGGAGAGAAGAAGGGAAGGAAGGAGGAGATGCGAGAATCAGTCGGCAAAGCGTTGAGTATGTATTTAAGATAGAGTAAAAGCAGAGAAATATATAATATATTATGAGGGAATTAAAGGGTACCGAGAGAGAGCGAAGGCGTTTGGGACTGTTCTCCGCTACGTTCTGTCTCAGCTATCATGGGTCTCCCGGTTAGCCTATCTTCGCATTAGATTGTTTCTCGAATACAATGATTGCTAATAGCCTGATACAAGCTAGGTTGCAGATGTAATTAATTTAGTTGAGATTAATAACCCTTACCCTTAAGATTTATACAAAAAATTTAGTTTAGAGAGATGTTATTATTTTTGGTCAATTAGAGGCCACAAAATAAAAGACTGTGTTTAAGAGAGTTTAGGTAAGGTAGATTTCGGGATAGAGAGGTAAGTAAGCGCTCACTTTCATGTTTGATGATAAAGCCCGTCTTATGCATTCGTCGAAGAAGTAGTCCTCTGATCAAACGTTTATAGACTAGCGCTCTTAGTGGTGTGTGATGGATGTTGAGTCAGAGTGAGTGAAGAACTGAAGAATTAAAAATATATCTCTTCGCTAGGTTCTTCGAAAGTACAGCGGCCTGTCTTCGTTATGACATGAATGATGGTCATCCAGAATCATAGGCCAATATTTACTATCGGTAAATCTTCGTATTTGTATAGTACGTGATCGAAGATAAGTGAGGCCCTTTCGAGTGCGGAGAGTACACACGGTACTCATAGCTTTACATATTAGATCTCGAAGAGAATATTGAGATTATGGTTATACCGTATTCATGCCTCATCACTCAGAGTGTCATAAAACGATTTTTGATATGAAACATGCGTCTATCATGTCCCCAGCGCGTTAGTGTCAGATAGACCGTACAGCGCGTCAGCGGTTCTATGATACAAGACAACGTAGTTAACATTACACCACAAACCTTGCTCTAATCAACAGAGCTTGGCCTTACGACGTGCATGTATACTCACTCGAAATCCTCGCGGAGACGATTGCCCTCTATCATTATCGACAGCCCAGCATCAATAGTGACGAGAAAATTAACAGTTCGACGTTAATAGTAGCCAGGTCTATTCTGTGATGAGCATGCTTGTGAGATGGAAGTACTGCTCGAACATAGAGAAAAAACTATAAATGTGTGCGTATAATGCGCTCATCTATTTTACACTAGGGGCGAATATGGCTTATAGTATTTATGAGAAGACGAAGAGAGTTAGCTAGTGTATATATCGAGTGACATTACAAGGTCATCAGTCTGTGTTCGTCTATAAGATATAGGAGCATAGGTTAGTTGTCAAATGGTAAAAGTAAGTGTATATTAGGTTGCATTAGAGTTATTTTGTATTTAGTTATGAATGCCTAATAAAACACTACGACGTCTGTTAGGGGGTTATAACAAAACTAAAATGGATGGCATCTAGTAGAGTCTATCGCTTGGACAATAGTTATGTACCCCAGGTAACTTGTGTACGGTGGTCACTACATCAGGTGAGCGTTCTCCCCTTTTCAATCATCTGAGGCGCTATCTAGTTATGCTAAGGAACTTGACTGTGATTTTGGAGGGTTATCCTTTGCGAGGTAAGAATTATTACATAATGTTATTACTAACTGATATTCATTGAGTTGGCTCACTTATCTCGCCACATTCGCAGACGGATATAGTATTATCAATGTCATCATATGAAGGATTTCCTTTAATGCTTTCATGCATTTATTCTAGACTTTACGCAAAGAATGGCCACCGTCAGGGTTAGGGGAACACCAAGCGGTTATGCGTTAAAATCGCGGCGTCAACGCAGCTGTTTAATCGTTCGTAAAAAGGGACATTAGGAGAAAACTGGTATAAATCAGATCGATATGCGATGGTTTTCAGAGTCATTATGTGGTTAATGGACTACAAATGCCAGTACTTAAATCGGCGTTAGTTAAAGGGTGATTTTGTACAGTAAAGAAAATGAGAAGACTTGACTAATTAGTAGGGGACCCCAGGTTAAGACAACCTACGCTTAGTGAACGCCAGAGAGAAGGTGGTGGGAAGATGAAGTGGCCCACATGAATTTTATTTGTAGTAAAATTGTTAGTAAGGTCTATCACTAGGTTTCTACAAGATAAAGAGTTCTTAACTGCAGATATGATGGGGATTGGTGTGAAGTCTTGTGACCAAGAAAAAGATGTGAGTAGGTGTTGATGAATAAAAAGCAAGGGAGCTATATTATAAAGGTAGGCATAAAGTCAGTGATTGGGGAAGCAAATAATAAAATCTAATTAATTAGCTGGAGAGGCATATATATTTAATGTTGTTGCGCAGATATAGAATAACTAGACCGAAAAGTAAGAAGTAAACTGGTATAATAGCTATGTTAGCCAGTATTAGGCCAATAATAGAGTATTTTGCACAAGTTTGGGCACGCACCTTTTAGATTCGTTAGAAGAAAGAATTTGTAGAGTTATTTGCTAAGAGAAATTGCAAAGATAGAGCAACAAGGATGAATTTCTGGGTTGTGCTTGAAAGAGCATTGCAGGAGAGGCTGAAAGGAGTTAGGAATGTTGTTCAGTCAGAAAGACGATCTTCTCAACGGGACATGAGTAACAAGTCGGATTAGCAAGAGTATTGTTGTCTTACAGATTTAGGTTGATGGAATACGAGAATGTACTCATAAAGACTCATCTTTCATAGGGATAGTGAGCATGGTAGATACGGAGACAGGGGAAAGGCCATAAGACAAGAAAAAATTAAGAAGAAAAGGCATAGCCATAACATTAGATATTAATGAAAGGTAGCATTCGTCTCTCTAGCATAGAGGGTGTTAAATTATAAGAATTTGTGGAATCATGGTGTTAAGTGCAAAAGGAAATTTGATTTGTGAGATATATTATATTATATTTGACAGAAACCTGGAGCATGGTAATATTTTAATATGGTTATTAACGAGGTAGATATAAATTACAAATCTTTTGATGTCGTGTATTGATTAAAGAAAGAAGTTACTAATATAATATTTGTATTATGTATGTAGCTTTGACCCAGGTAGGATATGAACACCCTCAATTGACGAGACGACACACAGGTGTATAGTTTCTCGTTCCGCAAGCTTGACGCAATGAAAACCACAACCAGGGTGGAGTTTTGTGACACAGACCAGCTCTCTCGCTCGACATAATCGGATCTGAAGGAAAGGAGAATGCCCGAACATCAGCAGGCAGCTGGGTATTATCTTTTATTGTACTATTTGCGTGACTTATTATTTATTTATCATTCATCTAAACATTTACTCTAAATTCAAACCACATTCTACACCAGTAGATTTCAGCTTAACTGAACACAATACAATAATTAGATTTGATTATATGAACTTATATTACATATGTAATTATAATATATATATATATATATATATATATATATATATATATATGTATTTCTTCTAATTTTATAAGCATAAAGTGAAATAAATAAGAATAAACTAGATTTTTTCCCCTAACAAAGGTGTGCTGAAGAATGATACATTATTCAAAAATAAAAGATATAAGTTACTTTACATTCTGCATTTCATAATACCTCGGCTTTTCACAAACACACCTTCTAGATATTTTCAAAAACTCGATCTGATTCTTTAGTCAAGGAAGATTTGCAAACATATATTACTAAATTTCGGTTAAGAATAGTAATCTCAAGATTGCCTCAGATGCGCTACTTATATATTGATCATCTTTATTTCCCTTCTCTCCGTAATTCTTGGGAAAG
This sequence comes from Trachelipus rathkii, assembly GCA_015478945.1. Classification (NCBI taxonomy): domain Eukaryota; kingdom Metazoa; phylum Arthropoda; class Malacostraca; order Isopoda; family Trachelipodidae; genus Trachelipus; species Trachelipus rathkii. The sequence continues at coordinate 53,776 of JABUQX010129845.1, forward strand.
TTTAACTTCTTCAGAGTTATTCGATAGAATAATTATGCTCTATAGCGCATCGTGCCCACGAAACAGGTTGAATTTTTAGTGAAATCACCGATTATCACTAAAGAAAATACTTCCGAGCTAGAGAAGGACACAAATGTTCTATTAACAAATGACAATACCTCCACTCCTCAGCCTGCTGAAGATGCTTCTCAATCTCCGATTTCCGCTTCATCTTTGAATATCACGATTAATCATTCAAATAATCAATGAAAGTGGTCATTCCTACACCATCAACGGAAAGCTTCTTTAGCGAAATTAATCCCCAGTTTTCATTATTCTTAGACGTTTTCATCTTTATAAGGGTAAGAACAATTTGATCTTTCCTTTAATCATCACAATCAGGGTACATACAGCATGCCATCCACTCCTCATGAAGACGACCTCACTCCTTCAGTTTACACTTCTTACATTTTGAGCATTATACAACGCGATCCTTTACTCAGACGTTAGAGTGAGCAGGAACTCGATCTGTCATGTCCAGGAAAAAACTTGCAACCCCTTAAAGGTTGACTCTTCCAATTCGATTGTGGAAAACTGGCGGAACGCGTACGAATCTCTTATGCATTTTTCTCGAATTTTCTATTATACAGCAGAGGAGAGAGAGAGAGAGAGAGAGGAGAGAAGAGATGATTCATTTTCTCCTTCTCTCTCTTCTCCTCTCTCTCTCTCTCTCCTTCTCTCCCTCTCTCTCTCTCTCTCTCCGCCCTTTCTTTGACTCTTCTCTCTTCCGATCGCTCTCGACTAAGTTAAAGAGATAGATATAGAGAATGAAAGATAGGAGAGAGAGATGAGAATAGAGAGAGATAGGAGAGTAAAGAAGGAGAGAGAGAGAGATGAAGAATTGAAGAGAAGGAGAAAATCTTGGTATTTTTTTCATAATAGACTTACAAAATCTCAGTGTTCTTCTTATCATTCTAACTGATTTATGAATTCTTTATTATATGACACACAATATAAAACATATTCCGATATAAAGACAGATCAAAAGCCAGTCGAACTTCATGCCAAATATCTTACTACTTATATTATTTTATACTTGGCATGATTGGTTTTTCATTATGACCATTAGACCATATCGCTCATATATTCCTCTACTCTAAATAAGAAAATTATATCAAAGAAGGTTCATCTGGAGCCGATATGAAACCCAACAGTACAAATAAACTATCACGGCATACACTAGCTGAAAGCTTACAAACTCAATATATATAAAAAGGAATAGTTCGATCCTGGTATGGTAGTTAATGATATCATGCACAGTGAATCTTTTGGTTTGTTTCTATCCCCTCCGCCGCATCATATGAAGAATGGTGATAATATATTACTATAAGATATGTAGACGAAGATGAAACGATAAATTCAGAAAATATCGTGACTCTCTCTCTCTCTCATCTCTCTCTCTTCTCTCACACACACACTCATGTTTTAATCTCACATTTTCTTTTTTCTTCTCGTGTCTCGCGTTGTCTCTGATAAAAATAATGTTATTATTTATATTGTCGATATTTTTTAGTTATAAGTAGTTCCAGAAGTTGAACCATCGTTGTTTTAGCTCTCGACCTCTTATAACTATCCTAGTATGTGCGACCATTCAAGGAAGCTCAAGTGCAAAATGTTGAATAAAAATTGTTATTTTTAACGAGCAACGAATACCCGCTGGGTAAACAAGAAACGATGGATAGAGTCGGTCTCGGGCCTACCGGGCGACGACGGGGGACTTCGTCCCCCTCGTCCCCCATCGGCACTATTCCTTTAAAAAGGATATTTAAAAAGAAAAAATAACCATTTCTCCAAAGCGAATTAAATTCATGTGGCAACTTTCCTGTTGAAGTATGCAAGGGTCAAGGTCAACACACGTAGCTTGCTAGATCTAAATATA
>JABUQX010129846.1:2500-7500 GCA_015478945.1 Trachelipus rathkii
GCGTGCACCAGAATCCCTGCATGCATAAACATTCTTCAGGTCAATTAATAAGTAAGTAGCAGTGCTAACTCCACCAGTTTTCTACCATTGACCTATTAGTCGCCCCCCTCTATGACACGGCAGAACTTTCTACGTTGGTGAAACTCTGTTCTTCTCACACACAGCTGAATATATATATATATATAATATATATACTATATATATATATATAATATATCAATATATCATATATATAATATTATATATATACTAATATATATATATATATACTATATATATATATATATAATAATAATAATATAAGTTATATATTATCATATATATAGTCTATATATACTATATATATAAGTATATATATAATATAATATATAATTACATATATATATATATTATCATATATATATAGTATATATATATATATATTATATATAATATATTATATATATATATATTATATCTATTATATAGTATAACATATATATATATATATGTATTATATAAATATATATATATATATACTAACAACGTATATTATATTATATATATCATATATATATCCTATATATATATATTAATATAATATTAACATATATATTATATATAATATATATATATAATATCATATATATATATATTATATATTATATATATATATATATTGCTATATTTCAATTTTAAAAACATACCATTACTCTGTTAGAAAATAGATAATACTTTCCTGATACTGTTTACGTATAAAATTAACTTAAATAGTATGTTACTTTAATTAAATGTTAATAACTGTTAATACAACGTTGGCAATTATAGAAAATTATGGTTAAATCTCGTGAATCATTTTAGATTGTATGCTTTTAATTTTATTATTTTTACATGTATATTTCTCCACATGAATCAATAAAAATAACGGAAAATTATTATTTTTATTTTGGTCATAACTAATTTTATCTTTAATTTTAAGTTTGATATTGACTTTGGGTCTGAAAAAATGTTGATGATGGTATAATTAATTAAAAATTAGGTATCCACGCCATTTAGTTCGTAACTAGTTACAGACTAGACTAGTCTGTTACAGACAGACGCTACCATACGCTTTGAAAGGGGCACGCTTCGATATTGGCTATTGGGTTTTCCGGGCTTAGCCCTAAATCGGAGATGGTCATAATTTGACCAAATAAAAAGCAAAATAGAGCTATCCCTGACCCCTAAAACGTTGTTGCCTGGCTATTTTCTGAGTCTCTGCTGATTTGCCTTGTATTTTCATATTTTTAAAAACTATGTTTTTAACATTTGTCACTTTTTAGCCAAGAATAGCTCGTAGCAAAGACTTGATACTTGAAATACACAAAGATGGATCTATTACCCAAAACTTAATTGTGTGAGTGTGCGTTTTTTTTTTTTTTTTTTTTTTTTTTTTTTTTTTTTTTTTTTTTTTTTTTTTTTTATTATACCAGTTTCCAGCAATGGTCCAATTTCGAATCTAACTTTTTTGGTTTTGAAAAGTGAAAAATTCTGATAATTTTTTTCTGTTAATTCGACAAACATGAAATTTTCAGCACGTATGTAGTCTGAGGAGATAAGAATCTTTTATTTAATTCAAGTTTTTATATACTCAGTAGTTTTGACTTTGTTCATGGAACGAATTTTCAAAAAAAATTTTTTTGGAAATTTTTAAAAAATATTTTTCTGTGTATAAAAAAAATTATTTGAGCAAAAAAGTTATATCTCCCCCAACTATACTCTCTAAAAAATTTGATATTGATTGGATGAGAAGGAAAAATGTTATCACAGTTTCATATTTTCAAAACCATTGGTTTGAAAATTGAAAAAGTATGAAAAAAAAAATTTCTACTCATTTAATCAATATCAAATTTCCGAAGCGTGTATAGGTGTAGGAGATACAACTTTTTTATTTAGATAAGTTTTGTATATTCAATTTTTTTTTTATTAAATTTAGAAAATAATTTTTGTTCCATGAACAAAGTCAAAACTATTATATATACAAAAAAAAAATTTATTTTTCAAAACCAAAAAAGTTGGATTCGAAATTCAACTGCTGAATTGGTGTAAAAATTAAAAAAAAAAAAAAAAAAAAAAAAACAATAAAATTTCAGGTAATAGACCCCTCTTTCTGCATTTCAAGTTTAAAGTCATTGCGACAAGCCATTCTAGGAAAAATATGACAAATGTTAAAAACATGGTTTTTAAAAATAAAAAAATACAAAGTAAATCAATAGAGACTCAGAAAAACACCTGAAAACAATAGTTTTTTTTTTTTTTTTTTTTTTTTGGGGGGAGATCAGAAAAAGCTTCAGTTTGCTTTTTATTTGGTCAAAATTGGCTAAAAATTATGACCATTTTTGGTTTAGGGCTAGGCCTGAAAAATCCTAAAGTCAACATCGAAGCTTGCCCTATTATCTCGTTTTAAGGGGGGTAATCAAGTCAACTGATGTTGGAAGACTGGGGTATTCTCCTGGTTGAAAAGAGTTAAAAGTTTGTGACTCAGAAGAAAAATAAAGAAGGCAATATTTAGCACAAAAGATTATGGTATATCACTAATATATTCAGGGTTTAAATTACAAATTACTGAACATCAATAAAATGAACAATGAATGAAAATAATATCGTTAAATTTTTATTCTATTACTGAACATCATTAAAATGAACAATGAATGAAAATAATACACTTAAATTTTTATTATATTACTGAACATCATTAAAATGAACAATGAATGAAAATAATACACTTAAATTTTTATTCTATATATTGAAAATTATAATATCATACAGATAGATTACATTCCCAATTTGATTTGAAGAAATATTCAGTCAACATCTATCTCAAAACTCGGTAATATTCTCCAACTAAATTTTAATCACCATTGACTTTGATTTAATTCCCGTGTCATAAATATTCACTGTATTTTTCTTTCCACTTAAAATTACTTCAATAAATAAGAGAATGACAGATGAAACCATTCCAAAAATAAGAACGTAAAATACAAAGAGGACGTTTTCTATTCCCACAATTTGTCTTGAAGATTCGTTTGTTTTCGGAAACTTTTTCTCGTTTTCTTTTTTCAATTTTTCCATTTGAGATTTTCTTACTTTGCTGTAACACCCACTTTCAATATATTTTTGGATGCTGTAATAATTATATATATATATATATTATAATATATATAAATATATAATATATAGTATAATATATAATATATATATATATATAGTCTATATAATATATATATATAATATATATAGTATATTATATATATATATATATATATATATATATATATATATATATATATATATATAATTTGAGAATAAAAAGCAGCACGAAGGCTCCAGACAGCGGCATTGGAAAAACTTTAATGACAAAATTACAACGTTTCGGAATACATCAGTTCCCATCATCAGGCTACAAATGATAAATTATGAAATAGAAACAGACAAAAAATGTGTTTTGTTGCTTTTAGCCCCTAGCTGTAAATTAAACATATTCATTTGGTGTCAATTATCATCATTAACATGTCATTATTAAATTACATTAAATAAATAAGCAATGACAAAAACACAAAATCCTCAGGACCAACACAGAATAAAGTATTATCACGTAAAATAAAATGGTTAATAGATTTTATTTACTAAAGGGAAACTCATTTAAATTTAAGAGGTGCAAATGACTAATCTAGGATAAAACACTCACCAAAATAATTACAGCTAGGGGCTAAAAACAACACAAAAAAGCCGGCATTAATTAACATCGGGAAAACTTTCTGAAGACAAGTCAAAAATCAAAGCAGCTGCAACTTAAAAGGACCACTGTCGCTATTGAGAGAAAGTTTAATGTTGGCAATGTATAGGGATTCAAAAATGTTCAGGTTGGTTGGTAAACTGGTTTGTGATAATATAGAGAAATTTGTATAATTAAAGGCGTGATCATGGGTGTGAGCATGGTCACGTATAGCAGAATAAGCAGGGGAATTCAGCAAAGAATTAGTGCGGGTGGAAAAACCTCTGTGTTCATTGATTCTGACATTTAATTGGCGTAGGGTGCTTCCTACGTAAGCGGCGTCACAGTCGCTACATAAAAATTTGTAAATGATAGAAGAGTATTGTCTTTGTGGTTGCAAAAGGAGGCAATTTTATGAGAAGAGTTAAAAATTAATTTAATATCAAGTTGAGGAAAACAGTTAGATAAGATATACGAAAGGTCTTTACGAAGTTTGATGTGGATGTGTTCATAAAAGGGTAAGGAGAGATACAATTTTAGCTTAGGAACAGTTGGGATCAGGGGTGGGGGTAACAATTTGGAGCATAAGAAACCATTAATATTTTTATAAATAAGAGAGTGGGAAAAAGGCTAGAAACTGAAAAAGTTTCACCAAAATTCGAATTCATCATGCATTAGGTTGTAAGTGGACGTTAGGTGGAAGGCTCTAAATAACAAGGTTTTTATGCTATTACATTTAAATGACAAAGGAATGTGGCTGAAGAAGTTTAGGCCTAATCCAGTGAAGGTTTTCTTTCTGTAAATCGTAGTTGAAAAATCTATTGCAGTTTTTTTAATAAACATCCAAAAAAGGAAGGAATTATTTGCTTCGGTCTTCATGCGTGAAGATTATGTTCAGGTAGCTGGAGTTTAGTAATTGAATATAAAATAGAAAACTGAAACACTGGATTGACTATATATATGATATATATATATATATATATATATATATATATATAATATATATATATATATATATATATATATATATATTCTATTATATATATAAAGTTTTGCTTCCGAGTATTTCAAATTTAACCCTGGGCACTAAAACCAATTTAATTTAAAACATAATAAAATTTTTAATTTGGTTCTAAAGCACTGTAAAATAATATAATATAAGATACATATATATTTTCGCCTAGGATAAATACGCTAGGCCTCTCAGATATTACCAAAATTAAATTTATAATATATATATATATAATATATATATTCATATATATAT
>JABUQX010129846.1:12500-25449 GCA_015478945.1 Trachelipus rathkii
AAGGAATCATTCCCATTTGGAAGAGTGTCCACAAGAATTCTTTCGTAGAAGATAAATACCAACAGTATTACTCTTGTAGAATAAATGGTAAATACAGCATTCCATGGTTGGCTGGTAATTCATCTTCGCTAATCAATTAATGATCTCATTTTCTCCACACGTTTTGTAATGCAGGTACGGAGATTCCTTATATATATATAGTATATATATATATATATATATATATATATATATTATATAACTATATATATATATATATTATATATATTATATATTATTATATATTATATATATATAGTATATATATATATATATTATTAATATATATTATATTATATATATATATATATATATATATATATATATATATAATATATATATATATATATATATATATATATATATATATACGTATATATTATATATATATAATTATATATATAATATATAATAATATGAAAAGGCCTATATGACACCATTTACTAAACTGACTAAGTTTACAAGTCCGCTTCAGTTTGACTTGTTACCCCTTTTCGGTCCTAGTCATTACAATTCAATTTGGCACCTCCACTTTGGGGTGGGTGCTTCGACAGTTTTTATACAAAAATTTCTCTTAGTAACAAATGGTATATTTTTTAACGGTTCTTTAACAAAGGTACACACGAGAGGTACTATGTCCGCCTCCCCTATACACCGATGCAACAGGATCTTTTATCGGCAAATACATGTAGATGCCTTGCAGCTATGCGACCCTGAATGGCGTTCTAAATTAGTGCATATCTTGGTTGATTCTGTGGAAGCTGCAGAGAGATGATTAACTCATATCATTCGTGAAGCGGATGATTATTGACTTCATTCATATCTCCCTTCACCCAGCCTTCTGATATTTAACAAACAATTTTAAAGGAAAGAGGAAGTAAGAATAGATAAGAACACTACTCGGAAAAGGGTAAAGAACTACAATGTATGATTTAATAATACACAAATAACAAATTTATAATTTGTTCTCGCATTATTACCATATAGCCGTCTCTTACTCTTTCCTTCCAGAGACATTCTTTACAGTTTCTTCACATTTTTTCCTTTTCAATTTGCCTTTATTGTTTTTTCAAGGTTCTTATTTTTCAAGGTGGGGCGGATCAAGAGTTTAATTAGGATTAATAATAGATGTTTTCCGGAGTTTTTCTTTTACTATCTTATCTCCCTTTATCAGATGGGCATTGTTATTTGTTATTTTCACTACTTTATATGGCCCATTATACTTAGGTTGGAGCTTTCCCACATTGTACTGGTGGTTTCTGACCAACATGAATTTTGCATCTTTCAGATTCTTGGGCATGGATATGATTCTGTTTCGGAGATTAGTTTTATTAGAGAGGGGTTTTGCTAACAATCCTGCGAGCTTCTCAATATATTTATCATAGGTCAGAGGTCGATCTGGCACATCTGTACTCACTAAACCGCCTGGTATATTTACATTTTGGCCAAATAAAATTTGACTTGGACTAATGCCGCTTTCCGAGATAGGGGCTTGCCTGAGGGCGAATAGCGCGAACGGGAGGACGTCTAGCCATTGTTGACCCTTCGTTTCATTCTCTATTGGCATTGCTCTGATGCAAGATAACAAGGTACAGTGATATTGCTCATATTTTCCGTTACTAAAGGGTGCATAGCTTGCTGTGGTGAAATGCGAGGTGCCACCTAACCTGCAGACACTTTCAAACAAGTGGGATATCCAATTTCCACCTTTATCCGTCACCAGGTTGTTGGGCACACCGGTGAAGAGGAAGATCTCGTGTATTAACACCTTTACTATTGTTTCCTTTGTTATATCCTTTAAGGGCACTACCCATATATAATTACTATATCGATCGATGAGCGTAAACAAATATATATAACCGTAGCAAGAGACCATTTTCACGATATCCGCATTCATTGTCTTCAATTTATAGCTCACTTCTTTATATTTTCCATATGCGGGATTTATTTTCCTCCCCACTTTACTGATTTGACATTGTGGACAAGTTCTTACAACGTTTTTCACCCATTTATGCATGCTTTGAAAAACAAACGGTCTTCATTACTGTTAAGGTACGATTTATTCCAAAGTGTCCTTGCAGATGCATAATCTTTATTGTTTCATCGATGCAATCTTCTGGCAAGAGCACACGTGCATAGTTTAATGAAACATCTACGCATAACTCTATTTCCTTTTTACCAAACCAAAATTTTTGTTTTATAATGTTAAGTGAGCTTTTATCTTTATCTGTCAATAAGGTTTGTAAATAGGTATCATTCTGTTGTTTAACACTGATCTATAGCAATGCGTTCTTTATCTTGAAATTTCTGTTTTTCAAAATTTGAATCTCCTAGACGCTTGGAATGTATCGTATTCGTGGAATGTCTCTCTACGGTATTTAAAGGGTCTGCGGTTAATCCTTTCTCATAGTTTATGGCTTGGTCGTGTGCCTTTTTATCATAAATATTCCTTTCTTCCACCTGACTTCCAGGTTTGCTTTCGGGACTCTGATTGGTTGAAGCGGCATTTTGCGAACCAATCCAGTCTTCTTTTTCTTCGCTCTCTGCGCTGTGATTGGCTGGGAAGTTTTGTGGCTCCTCCCTTGTATTGATTTCGATGTCTTCGCTGCTATCAGTAACTACTCTTTTTTCAGTATTTTCGTTGTGTATCAAATATTCGGATAAAGGGTTATTCTTGTTTGAAATTAATTTCCTAGATACATTATAAGTACTTAATAAATTCAGTCGCCGAATTTCTCTTGAATTTTGGTTATTGTTGTCATTTACTCTATTGTATTTAGATATTAATTCACTGGATTACGTGTGAATTGTGATTTTCCTGCCCATCAAAAGATATCCGTATTTCTTTAATACTTTAATGAGGCAAATTAATAGTTTGTTAGGATAGTCGTATTTTCTTTTCGCCGGAGTCAAACTACTACTGAAGAAGGCGTAGGGGAAGTTTCCTTCTTCGTCTGCCATTATGACACTCGCCAATGCCTCAGTAGTTGTGTGTATTATAATTTTTATTGGACCTGAGGCGGTTGGGTATACCAAGATGCAAGCGTTTCTGATGGCGTTTTTAGCATCTGTGAAAGCTTTTCCTGAAGGAGCGTTCCACGGTACTCGCCTTCGGAAGTAGGGTTTTCCTCGTAAAAAAGAGGTAAGCGGTGTCACCTCTGTTGCAATGCAAAGGAGTGAATTGCGGTAAAAGCTTTTTTAGCCTAAGAAAGCTCGTAATTCCCTAATTGTTTTTGGCTTATCACAATTTATTATGTCTTTTACTTTATCAAGGTTTGGTCTTACTCCGTTTTCATTTATGATGTCCCCGAGAGTGACCTTTGATTGACAGTTTAGAGAAATCTCTTGAATTTGCAGGGTTTAGAGAAATCTCTTATGTAATCTCTGAAACACCTTTTCGAGTATAAACTTAGTGAAAGAAAAACTTTCTGTATGGATTAAAATATCATCCAAATAGGCATGGCAATTTCCAATGTCCGAAAGCAGGATGTTTAAAAAACTTTGAAAAAGAAAAGCAATAAACTGTGAAAGAAAGAGACAAAGCCGCTGGCAGTAGAAGCCGGAAACAAAAATTTGAAGGAACGGGCCAAAACGCCTAAATTTCCTAAAGAACTTTTTAAGGCTTAAAATTGACTCAAAACTTAAAGCAAAGACTCTTTGTTATAGCTAAAATTATGGTTGCAACGAAAAAACTCACTCAACGACTCAAATCCAGTCGTAAAAGAGTCTCACCTACCACAGTAAAGGGGAATAGAAAATCATTCACCCCGCAGCCTCCTCACTCCACCATGGAAGGAGACATTCACTCCTCCTCCTCAGAAGCAGAACAACTTGAGTCACCTAGGTCGACTACTTCGCGCCAAGCGACGCGACCAAAGCGTCAGCGCGGGAATAAGTCTCCACAGAAAACCTATAGCCACTTAACCTCCAGCCAACTCCCCGCCTTACGACCCATATGGTGTCGTGTCCTGGCTAAGCGCTGTTAATGCGATATTAAAATTAAACAACATAGATGATGGGCATGAAAGAGTGCGTCTACTTGCTTCAATCCTACCTAATACTTTAGTGTCATCAATCCACTTTCCTCTGAAAGAAAATGCCTATCAGCTGTTATTGGACAATATCGAGGAAACTTATATGCCGTACTCCGTCAAAGAGTGAGAGATGTATTCAAAAAGGGAATGCGGCGTGATGAGCTCCCAAGTGAATATCTGAACAGAGTCAAAGATGTTTTGGGACACAAGAATTTCGACCTGCTGGTCGAAAATAACCCTAAGTTCGCTCAAGAACTTTTCCTTGAAGAACTTCCCCCAAATGTTCAAATGAGTCTCTATACCCTCGCTGAGGAAAATAATATACATAGAATGGTACGAGTCGCAGACGACTTGTTTAAGAATTTCGTCCGAAAAGACCGAAACCTTCATCCCCCGAGGAAGGATGCATATTGGGGAAATGTAAATCACCTAAAAAGAAACACAGACTCCTATGAGTCTGAGTCAACAAACAGACAAAATCTCTCTCGGGAACAAGAGAGGAAAATCGACTCAACTCTCGATGCTCAAGAGAAAATCTTAACCCAGCTGACTGAGCTGATGAAAGTCGTAAAAGAGATGGCAGACACCATCTGCCAGATCACTCAAGAAAGACGCCATCCAGATGGCAAGCGCAACACATGCAGAGGTAGAAGTCAAACCAGGCAGTCGATATATGACAACAGTGCTCTGAATGGGGCCACAGCTAAACTCTGTTATTACCACGGGAAATTCCTTCACCGGGCATTCCGATGTGAGTCTGAGGAATGTCCCCTATATCCTTTACTCTACCCTAATGGGGGAAGGAATAACCACCAAACTACAACCATCTCCCAGCTAGGAAACCAATAAGGAGACCACTTCAAGTACCATCAATAAGCGGTCGGGAAGGTTCAATTAAAAACAGCAAGAAAGTCTCATTCAAATTAAGAGTTGAATTAATAATAATAATATAAATAATAATAATAATAATAATAATAAATAATAATAAAATATAATAATAATAATAATAATAATAATAATAAAATAATAATAATAAATAATAATAATAATAATAATAATAATAATAATAAAATAATAATATAATAATAATATAAAAATAATAATATAATAATAATAATAATAATAATAATAATAATAATAATAATAATAATAATAATAATAATAATAATAATAATAATAATAATAATAATAATAATAATAATAATAATAATAATAATAATAATGTTGAAGCAAATAATTTACATAATAATGTTGATAACATAGACATGCATGCAATAAATGACAGTGTTAATATAATACCAAATAATAATGCCGGCAGTGTTCTGTACAGAGATGTTAACAATAATCAAAATGCTTTTACAAATATTGAGAATGTACAGAATAAAAAGGAACAGGTCGTAAGGGAAAATCATGGTAATGTAAATATTAACGATTCTGTTGTGTCTGTCAATCCAAAGCATGCTGGATATACCTTTTTTAATATGATAACATTAAATAATTTTCATGTTGCAAACAATATGGCGGAAGGTTATGAAAATGTTGCAAATTTCTCACCAGACTTAGCATTGGAAAGTTCAGAAAATGAGGAACGCTATAGCGTCCCAAATCAAATTTTTGACGAGGCTGAGACTGGAAAGAAACCTTGCGAGATTTCAGACCTAAAGCTATATAAAGTGTTTGATAGTTTTAATAAAAGAGTTTATTTAATCGATACAGGAAGCCAACTCAATATTTGTCAGGCAGATGCTATTGCACAAGCAAACGTCTATAGGTCATAATATTAGCTGCTAAACATCAAATTGTACATTTAGCGACATGTGATAACTTTAGACTCGATAAAAAATTTAAATGGAAAATAATATAGATATTTTTATGTTGCTGACTTAAAGATCAATAATCTTGGGCCTCCATTTTAAAAACGATATTGAAATAGGGGATACGTTTTTAAAAATGAATCCTTATTTGCCCCATAAACGACTCAAACTATAAATTTAAATAGGGATAATAATAAGAGATTTTCGTTATACGTGCACGCATGGGGTAATGTATGTCCACCCTTTACACATGTGCACAGGATCTTTATGGCATACATGCAGATGCCTTACAAGCTATCGTACTTGAAGATTTCTATGATATCAGTGTATATCTTGGTGATCTGGAGCTGCAGGAGAGATGGACAACTCTATAATTATTTGTGAAGCAAAGGATTATTTACTTGTCCATATCTCCATTCACCCAGGCCTCTGATATTTAACAAACAATTTTAAAGGAAAGAGGAAGTAAGAATAGATAAGAACACTACTTGGAAGAGGGTAAATAACTACAATGTATGATTTAATAATACACAATTTACAAATTTATAATTTGTCCTCGCATTATCATTAATACCAAACTACCAGAAACCAAGAAAACAGTTTCTCATCCCTACCGAATACCCAACACTTCAAGAACAACCGAGCACAATTACAAAACACAAGCACAAGTGAAAATTGTGGGTACGGCAGGAGGACGTCGCCTCTTTCCTGTACGAAGTATGGTCCTCAATCAGAATTGGACAAAGGGGTCAAAAAGTAAAAGAAATATATATATATATATATATATTATAATATAATATATATATATATATATATATATATTATATTATATATATATATATATAATATAATAATATAGTATATATATATATATATTATATATTACTAATATTCTATATATATATATATATATATATAATATATATATATATATATATATATATATATATATATATATATATATATATATATAAATATATATATATATATATATTATATAATAATATATTACTATATATATATGTTATATTATATATTAATTATTAATATATTAATATATATATATATATATTATTATATTATATATATAGTATATTATATAAATATATATATATTTATATATATATATATATATATATATATATATATATAATATTATATATATATATATATATATATATATATATATATATATATATATATATATAATATATATAATATATATATATTATAATATTATATATATATTAGTAATTATGATCTATATGGTCCGTGTCTTATACAAATTTATCCGTTCCAGATTTCTGGTCTTAGAGAGCTTGTTCACCCTGAAACTTGTACCTCTCTTTTGAAGACATAACCTCGTCAAAGTGAAGTTATGTTTCCCCAAAGCTCGTCCCCAAGGGTTGCAGTCCCTCAAATTTTACATAGCAACGAATTTGCTTGGTTCCTAGCCAACTGGTGTTTTAGAGACTCGTACCCCACCAAATTTGGTACCCCCTTCTTTGATGACGTAACCTCAGACGTGACGAGTGGTGCCCCTATCTCCCCGGATGGTAGCACAGAACCCCCAGACTTGAATATCAATATATAACGCAAATATTCCAACGCAATATTATTGTTCACCTGAACATTCAAAGGGCGATATTCAAGTATCTCTTAAATTTCTGTGTTAACCAAACAATTGCTCAATATGAAATGAAATTATTTTACAAAAAATTAACTATTTGTTTACCGGAAAAAAATTAACAACGATATCTATAAATTCGTACTATAACCATATGGACATTCAAACATAAACCTTATATTAAGATATCGTAATAATATCAGTCTACATTCAGGCTCATACTTATGAACGACACTTCAACCACCTATATCTTTTAGTTTCGAGTTTTATTCTCTCATTCGAAGATAAGCCCTTTCTAAAAGTTCAATATTTATAAACCAAACCTTTTTTTACGGAAATTCACGGAAGAAATATTTCCAGTAAAAACGGCCAATGAGCACACAGTGAATGTATCACGTGACCAATCGCATGATCTATTTATTACAACCAATTAGAGTATGTTCATATATATATATATACGTATTATACTATATAATATATATATAGTATATATATATATAATATATATATATTAATATATATTATATATAGTTATATATATATATAATAAGTATATATTATATATATATGACATTCGGATAGGATCTTTCTCATCTGTAAATTTTTGTGAGAAAATGAAGGTAAAAAATTTGGTTATTTTTTATTTTACATCGGAATGTAAGTTATCCGTAACATAATCCGACAGAGAGCGTCATAGGTGCGAGGTGCGTGTTTTTTTTTAAACAATGTAAAGAAAATAAATTTAGAAAATATAAAAATAAATTACACTTAAAGGATGAGGTTATGATACGTTATAGTAAGGTATTATGTCGAGTAAGCGTTAAGTTTACATAGACTTTAGAACTTTAATATTTCTTTATTAGCTTACATCGTGGATTACAACCGTTTTGAAGCCCCGGATTGGGTAACTTCATACTTTGTGGGCTTATTGGTTAGAAAATAAATAATCTTTTTAAAAATTTATAAAAATATCAAATTTATAATTAATATACCTTTTCGGTGAAAGAATCCAACTGAATAGCCATATATATATATATATTATATATATTATATATATATATATATATATATATATATATAATATATATATATATATATAAGTTATATATATATATATATAATATTACATATATAATATATATATATAATATATATATATATATATAGTAATATAGTCTATATATATATATATATATAATATTATATATATATTATTATAGTATATATATAATATATATTATAGTATATATATATATATAGTATATAAATATATATATATGTATATATATCATTTGTAGTCTAAACTATAAATATCATAAAAGTATAATCAGTATATATATATATATATATTATTATTATATATATATATATATATATATATATATATATATATATATTACATATATATAAATAATATATATTTAATTATATATATTATATAGTAATTTCTTGCCATCATCTCCCA
Source organism: Trachelipus rathkii (assembly GCA_015478945.1). Classification (NCBI taxonomy): domain Eukaryota; kingdom Metazoa; phylum Arthropoda; class Malacostraca; order Isopoda; family Trachelipodidae; genus Trachelipus; species Trachelipus rathkii. The sequence continues at coordinate 21,480 of JABUQX010129846.1, forward strand.
TCTTCTCTCCCTAAGGTTAACGGTGTATGAAGGACGCAACATGCAATTGGAAAAAGAATAAGTAGAAATAGGAAATAAAAAAATGGGAAAAGAGCCCCCAAAAGTGGAGAGAAAGTAAGTCAGCTTTTACTGCCCTTTATACATTTTTAGTGAGAACTCGTCGTGGTATAGATAAATTTACCTTAGAGCATTTCACGGACCACGGACGGCACCCTCACATATGACATCTGTCTTGAAACATGGTGGGCCACAACACATACCCCTTCCAATGCGCACGCCATTATTCTTCTGGTCGGTCTTGGCAACTCGACATTTCTCTCCTCCAAGGCATTCCTTACTAACGTCAATTCGGCTTTTTTTTCGAATCTTCAGCCGGTCGATTCCAGTACATCTCACCACTATACATCCGCCATTAAACCCAACCGAGCCATCATTCATTACCTTTCACAGTGACAACCCACTCAAACGTACTTTGCCTTTATTCTCTCATTTACCCCTTTCTTCACGACCACATCAACAATCTAATACGTTCATGATTTCATCATTTTTCAATTCTTACTCACACCTAAAACACGCCGAAGAAATGTCCATCTAAACATTCAGTTTGTACTTTAGATCTATTCCTCTTATTACCAAGGACCAAATAGTCCTCACTACCATACAATTAACAACAGGCAACATCATCGCTATAGTAACCTTTAGCGCACTCAAACTTAGTCTCTTTACATCTGCATCTAGAGGAATTTATTAGCACCAGCGCCACCTTCCTGCCATTTCCCTAAGCTTTCCTACTGATTCATTGTTGGGTCATCCGTTCCTTATATTATATATGATTAATATAGTATATATATATATAATATATTATATATATATGTATATAGTATATATAAGTATATAATATAATATATATTATATATAATTATATATAATATATAGTATATAATATATATAGTTATTAAGTATATATATATATATATATATATATATATTATATATAATATATTATTATATATATATATATGAATATATATATGTAATATATATATATAATATATAATATTATATATATATAATATATTTATATATATATATATCATTATAATATATATATATATAATATTATATAATATTATATATATTATATATATATTACTATTATATATATATATATTTTATATATATATTATATATATATATATATATATATATATAATATATATATAATATGTTATTATATTATATATTATAGTATATATTATATATATATATATATAGTTATATATATATATATATATATGATAGTATATATATATTATATAGTATTATAAATTGAAACTAATAATAGTCTTCCATAATAGAGTTAAAATATTTTAATCTGATAATATGAAATTCAGTCTCCAATAAATTAATGAATCTCTAGCTTGACAGTCAGTTAAATTTCGTGATTAATGCAATAATTTATTCACCTTGATGAGTTATACAATTTATTTAGCGTGTGGGAGTGGGAGTAATCCATCTTTGATTTTATTCAATTTCAATCAATTATAAATTTCAATTTCTGTTATCAGAATGATATATTATTTTAAGTTCTTTTTGGGACGTGTTGTATCTTTTTTTTTCTTTAAGAATGGGTTCTGTCTTGCAGAAAGTCTTTCTTTTTGGCCTTTCTAACTTTTTTTCGGTTGAAGGTTCTGCCCAGCCCGTTGAGTTGGTGGTTAATCTGCCAAAACAAAAACAAAAACAAAAAACAAGAAAAAAAATGAAAATAAATAAAATAAAATAATTTTTTAATGATAATACTGAATTTAAAAAAAAAAATCAGTTGCTTAAATTAAAGAATTCAAATCTTTGCAATATAATTGATTTTTAAAATTAATCTAATTTTTTTTAAATTTTTGCTTTTATTTTTCCACAATAATGATTTTTATAGTCTATATTATAGTGAAACTCAATTTATTGTAGAGAAAGGTTGGTATTTTTTTAATTATTAATACATTTTTAATTAAAAGGTTGGTATTTATTTTAATTATTAATACATTTTTAATTAAAAGGTAATACCTCTCTTCTGAAGAAGTGAAACTTCCCTCTTCGTATCTTTATATTCCTTGCTGGAGACGCGTTCTCAATTAAGCCGTGTTGTCGAAAAGGAAGATTGATCGCTCTTAGATATTTAAACTAGTCTTCGCGCTATCTCTCTAACCTCTTTTCTTTCTGAAGTTTTTGAATCTTTCGTTAGCACGAAGGAGGCTGTGGAAATTCTTCAAATCTTATATCGGATTGGCAGTATGTTTTTCTTAAGAAACGCTCTACTAGCGCTTAAGAAACGTTCAACTATCGCTTAAGAAAACGCTCTAGGCCCATCCCGCGCTTAAGAAAACTGCTCTACCAGCGCTTAAAGAGAAAACGCTTTACTAGCGTTTAAGAAACGCTCTACCAGACGCTTTAAGAAACGTCTAATCATGCGCTAGAAAAGATCTACAGCACTTAAGAAAACGCTTCTACTAGCGGCTTAGGAAACGCCTCTACCAGCGCTTAAGAAACGCTCTACCAGCGCTTAAGAAACGCTCTACTAGCGCTTAAGAAACGCTCTACCAGCGCTTAAGAAACGCTCTACCAGCGCTTAAGAAACGCTCTACCAGCGCTTAAGAAACGCTATACTAGCGATCTTCATTCCCTTCTTTCTGATTCTTGGTCCTGTGATAAAAGAGTCTGGCACAAAACTTTGAGTTCTAAACCTCCCTCCTTCGGTACATATCCTTCTTTCTGTGACCTTCTCTTGGATTTTCTCTCTGGCAGATCTATAGGGGATGTTGTAGACCGAGACCGCTCATCCTTAAAATCTATAAATAGTGGTATTTCTCATCATTCCGTCCTTTTCCCAACTCTTTTTTTAATTTTCATTACTGACCTTTACTACTTCAGTACTTATTTCATTTTGAAAGATGGTCAACAAAACAGCAAGTGACTCACACTAGAGAGGTGGCCTTGCAGCACCTAACCTCTGACATTTCTCGAGTTTCTATTTAGGCCTTTGAGAACATGGTTCCACGGTTCTACGGTTCCACGGTTCCACGGTTCCACGATTCCACGGTTCCACGGTTCCACGGTTCCACGGTTCCACGGTTCCACGGTTCCACGGTTCCACGGTTCCACGGTTCCACGGTTCCACGGTTCCACGGTTCCACGGTTCCACGGTTCCACGGTTCCACGGTTCCACGGTTCCACGGTTCCACGGTTCCACGGTTCCACGGTTCCACGGTTCCACGGTTCCACGGTTCCACGGTTCCACGGTTCCACGGTTCCACGGTTCCACGGTTCCACGGTTCCACGGTTCCACGGTTCCACGGTTCCACGGTTCCACGGTTCCACGGTTCCACGGTTCCACGGTTCCACGGTTCCACGGTTCCACGGTTCCACGGTTCCACGGTACCACGGTTCCATGGTTCCACGGTTCCACTGTTCCACGGTTCCACGGTTCTTTTCAATGCCTCAAAAACTCATTTATTTTATCTTAATACTCGAAATAATCTTCCACACAACTATTACATCTTCTTCGAAAACACAACTCAAAAAGTCATCTGTCCTTAATGTTATTGTTTCTTTTCTTCTTCTAGCGATCTTAATTGGAAAGATCACCGTATTTGGGTGTTCTGGGGATCCTTCAGAATTTCTTCATCCCTTTCAAGTTGTTTGATCTTTAGAGTGATGCCTCTCGTCCCTGTATTGAGTATGCTCACGCACCTGGGGTAGTTCTACTCATTAAAAAGGTGTTGTCGATGGCTTTTCGTCTTTTCAACTATCCTGCTTTTACCAACTCTCGCTATTCAGTTTTTTCTCTACACTTTCACTATTACAACGGACACTGTTCTTCTGAACTGCCTTGTCACATACCTCCTCCATTGAGAAAGGTTCGAGTGACATGCATTTCTACACAATCTCAATTTTCTCTTTTCCAACTTATATGTACATA
>JABUQX010129847.1:0-10000 GCA_015478945.1 Trachelipus rathkii
ACGAACGTGATCCTATTTATTTCTCAGATATGGTTTCGACTAGGAAAATTGGTTGATCCTCTATGAAACAACCTGGTCGACCATTTTTGCCACACAATCTCCCTGATCCGACATTCTATCCTTTCTCCTCACTCATTCTAGTTTTCAGTGCTGTCGATATCTTGTGACACTTCTTTCGTTTCAAAAATAATATTTTGCATCTTGACCCATCTTTCTCTTTCCGTTTTTTGGTTGTCTATGATTGGACGGAATAGAGATATTTGGGTATTATACCTTCTCCGTTCCATAATATTCCTGACTTGTTCTTTTACAGTATTATTTTTTTCCCTTTCATTAAATTTATTTATTTTTATTATCAAAAATATTTTTATCATTTATATTTATATCTTATTATATATATATATCTTTCACTTACTCATCCTACTTTCCTATCTAGTATATATTTCTATATTACTTTTATTCCTGAACGCTTGTGCGAGAATTTGATCCTTTTCACCTCTCTACTGTCACTATGTCTATATATATATATAGCCGGCTTCATATTTCTTGTATATAATATTTATCTAGTTATAATAGTATATATGGTAGTATATTATATAAATATATAATATTCTATATATCTATTGTCTATTATATATATAGTGTATCTACTAACTATATCTCATTATATACTATTTATATTATTATCTATAATATTCTACCTATACTGTATATTATCTTATATTTTATATAGTTATAGTACTTTATAGTACTATATATATATTATATATCAATATATTATTAAATATATATATATACTATTTATATATATATAGCTATTATATATTATATATACGTATTATAACTTGTATACCCCTATACTATTCACGGGAGTATTATATAACTTTATATTACGTATTATCTTTATTCTTATATATACTATTTTATATTATATACTCTATCCTACTATTGTATTTATATATACCGTCTATACCCCCCTATATGGTTAGTTATCATATATAATAACTGTATATATATCGTCAGCCTCTTGAATTAGGACCTAATTTGCTCATTTCGTCATAAAACTAGATCCTTATAGCTACCCGGGAAAGTAATACATTTGGAACTGGCTGTGTGACATTTTTATATTGTTTTCGGTAAAATGTTAAATAAAAAAAAATAATAACACACATTAATGTAATAATATTTTATAAAATATCTATAAAGTATATATGACGGTAGGTTAAGCCACTTTATTCTCTTGGTAACATATAAATACAGCTTCTCTTTTTTTTAACATTAAGAATAACCAAGGGGTATACCGCAGCGTTTCCGATGGAGGTAGTTCGGGGTCCTCCTTTCTCTCCCTTTCCGGGGAACTGAACGGGGTAGGACTATTTCCCCCTCTGGGAGGGTCCTCCTGGAACGCCCCGCTCTTTTGTGATATTTGGGCATGTCACGGGGTTTCATCCTCCTGCCCCTCCCTCTACGGGGGACTCGCGTGAAAATCGTTCCCAGCCTGTTTGTTCCTTGCTTCGACTCGGAGTCCCCCTGAATGGGCCTGCGGCGTCGTTTTTTAAAAAAAACTTTGGTTTTTTTTTTTTTTTACATTTCCTCCTCGAACTCATAATTTCAAACTACGCTATATTCCTAAGGAGACTGTATCCCTTTTTCGTTCTGCTAACTCCTATTCCGTATTTTTGTTCTTTTGAATATGGGCATTGGTTTCCTTTTCGCTTCGTAGTAGGTTTTTGGGTGGTCTTCTTAGGTCTATATTATTACCTTTGTGTTGAAGTCTTAATATATTATAATAGTTAATGGGTTTCTTTTATATATTATATACTACTACTTTTTATCACTTATATATATCTTATATATATATATATATATGTTTATTTGTATTTTTATTTTTCCCTTTGTAGTTTTTGCAGTCTTTTGTATTCCTTTCTTCTTCTTCGGCTAGTAGTTTGCTTCTTTTGGTTTATGTACTATTCATTGGTTATAACTTATATTGTTTTTTACTTTTATCCTTTCTTTTCTCATTCTTCTTTGGTTTCTGGGTTTTTCTAGGTGCTATCTATATATATCTTAAAGTTCTTTACCCTCACTTAGCCTCTTTTACCGCGCCTATATTCATTTTCCTATATGTTTTATTATTTATCTATCTATCCTTTTATTATATTATACTTTTTTTATATATATCTGATATATGTATTTTATATTATTATCCGTACTATTATAGTTATATGATGGTATCGTATTATACTTATGCTTAGTGATAATTGAGTTTTGCTTCTACTACCTTCCTGTATTTATCTACATATTATGATTGTGCTATACCTATTTTTTGCTCTTATTATGTTTTATAGCGTTACTTTATCTTTCTTTATTTATTGTGATCTAGTATATTATATTATATTATTATATACTCTTTATCTCCTTTTTTACATCTTTCTTTAGCCGTGAGCTTTCATATTTACCTCTTGCTTTTCCCTGTCAGCCCTGCCTGCTTGCTGGTCCTCTTCTATCTAATAGAGACTATTGGCTCAGACTCCTGCCATTTTGCATTTTATCAAGCTCTACACATTCGTCAATATATAGTATATGATATTATTTATAGTATACTTTTATCTATATTACTGATTTTTTATTTCTTGTTGTTCTTCTTTTTCTTTGTGTTTTTATCTGTTGGTTTACTCTATATATTTTATATGTATATATATTTTATATTATTATATTTTTTTAGTATATCAGTAGTGTATATTGTTCTAATATAAGATTAGTAATACTATTTAATTAACTCTCGGTTTGTTTGTGTGTGTGTTGTCGTGTTCGTGTGTGCTGCGGTGTGTGTGTGTGTGACTGCGCCATCGAGTGCGTGTCGTGTTTCAAAAAACTGAGATATCGATGACCGACTAAAGACATAATCTTAGAAAAATTAAATACAAGATTACAATAATGATTTAAAAAAAAGTTATGGTAACTTACCTTTACAATTTTATTTAAAAACAAAAAATCCGATTTTCTAGCTTTTGGCTGAGCAAATTTTTCAATAACTTTGCTATTAAAATCATGTTGCCCATATAAAGTCTTCTCTCGATGAAAGCAATTTGCTAAGGCGGAAAGTCCTTTCTTAGCCTCATGTGTTTTCTAAGAAAAGGTTTTAATCATTTTTTAAATAAGGAAAACAGCGCTCTGCTTCGGACGTTGTCATCCGAATGGTTATTAAAACTTTCAATAAGTTTCACACTTTTACTAAAAGTGACTTCCAAGTGATTTTCTCTAATGAAATCGAATAAAGCTATGGCTCCAGACATAGAACGATAAATTCTCTCTAGGCTATAATTAATAGATAGTTTCTGATTTTAAGTTTCTTTATGTCAATGAAAGTGTACACTTAACAGGTTTCATTTACATTTTTTTCTCAGGAAAGAAATAACGTGGGAACAATTAAATGTCCTGAGAATGTAAATTTATCTTTTATCTGACAAATAATGAGAGATGATTGATAGAGGGATTTGCAGGGTGTGTAAACGGAGTGGTTTGAAAGTAACACGTAGATAAGAGCAAGGTTTTGGTTGTGAGTGAAGACACGTCTCGGTGCGAGGTTATGTTTGGATTTGGTGAGCAACTGGAACAACGTGTCTGAGTTTTAATATTAGGTTATATGTTGGCATGAAAGGGAACTGGATGCATTGGAGAAGTGTTTTGTAAGAAAGTTGTTGAATGGTAGGTTCAAGGTAGCTCGTGCTATTTAATCCTTAGTAGATGTAAAAGGACTAATTTTTTTTGAGTGCGCTATAGGGTCTTGCATGAAGGTAGTGTTGTTACCTGTTTGTTAATGTACAGTTAAGTGAAACTAATGGTCTGGAAATAAGGAGGTATATGATCTAAGTACACATGGTTCGGATGGACAATGTCTTCAAGGGGTGTGTTAAGGTGTTAGGGACGAATTGATTAAATGAGGAATGAACGTAATTAGTGGTGTGTTGGTGTGGAAGAAAAGGAGTTAATGCGAGATCAAAATCAAGAGTACATTGGAGATGGTTTGCGTGCATGTGGATAAGGATGGATTAATAAGTCGGTTGGTTTAAACGGGTGTATTGTGGTGATGTGTTAGGTATCCGACCGGCTGGAGACGAAGAAAGTGGACTGAGTCCAGTAAAGGTAATGCCTGGAGGAGTAGGAATGGCAGTTGGCAGAGGCGAGAAGAAAGGTGCCATAATAGGAGTGCAAATTTCGGTTTTGTAAGGATGTATGGTTTGCTGGTTTTGTTCAGGGGATGAACCCACATTGAGGCGAGATGCTACAGTGAGGGTACGTCGCAGTCCCTGAAGCCTAGGGGGGAATTTTTCTGACTCGACGACGGGTTCTCACTTTAAAGGTATCAATAATGGGGGGAGTCGTACTCGCTGGGCTTTCTTTTCGACTCTACGTAATATTCTTCTACTACTTTTCTGTTCCTGTGTGTGTGTAGCGCTCCTTACACCCAATCTTGGGTCCCACAAGAGGATATATAATAATCAATTATTAATAATCCAACTAATAATAATAATAATAATAATAATATAATATAATAATCAATATATAATATATTTCATAACTTAATAATATAATATCCAATGATCACAATAATAATAATAATAAAATAGATAATAATTTTATTAATAAATAATAAGTATATATTAATAATACTATATAATATATACTGAATCAAATAATAATAATAATATAATAATAATAAATAATAATCAATATAATAATAATAATAATTAAATATATACTCATCCCTAACTATTAATATCTATAATATATTTATACTTTTATTATATTATTTAATATATTTTTTTTTTTTATCTTTTTCTTCTTCTCCCTTGTTCTTCTTCCCACTCTTCCTTTTCTCTCCTCTTTTACTTTAGTTCTTCTTCGTTGATATTTTATCCTCTTTCTTACTTTATTTCTTATTATACTTTAGTGAGTTGCTTTTTGCATTTAGCTCCTTGAGCACTTATGGGAGACTCGTTGCCGCCTTCTTAAAGTAAATCTAGCTACTCATTAGATTTTTTAGAAGCGAACAAATATTTTTTTATATCGTTTATTTTTCAAATACTCTTTTCTAGAGTGTTGATGTATCAGGACTTACTTTTCGCTGCCTCTTTCTCAGTGCTCACTCCTACGTGCTAAACGATGCTTTTCCTTACTGGTCTAGTTCCACATGTAAATTGTGTCTTACTTCTCATTCCTCTTCAATGAACGGAGTTTTCATAATAGTGAGTATTCTCGTTTTCCATGTGGATCCCCGATCCGAGATACTTGTTTTTAGTAGTTGATTAATGGCCTCTAGCTACTTTATCTTTATACAACGGATTGGATAAAGTCCTTCGTAAGCCTCTTATATTCCTACTTTCTTATTACTCGCCCGTTATTATCATATACTCTGTCTCATCATATATCACCCTTATTGAGTTTATACTATGATATATCTCCTCACCTATACTTTACCCCATATATACATACCTCATCAGATACCGGTTTATTTCCTCTCGGTTGTGCACTTTATTCTCACTTATCGTACCCTCAGTACACCCTTTATATAACTTCTATATACAGTTATTCTTCATTTATCTCCATTTATTATACTGCACTGTCCTTTTTTTCCTTATATATTGTTATACGTAGTGAGTCTTGTGGTACTAATGTATCTCCTTCGCTTCCTCAAGCGCGCACGGCTCGTTTCCTAAATTATATTTGCGTAGTTTGGCAGTTTGTGATACATACTCTTTATTTTCGCCCGACTGGCACTCAAATACTATTAATCTACTCATACGTTACTCCTTACCGTAGTCCTAGCTCTCAGCTCATCTGTCATCACTATCACTTCCTACGAGGTCACTACTTCCTTTAGTGTAATATATATTACTACCTTATACTTCCTTAATGTGTATCATATTATAGCTATATTGCTATTAAATTATATGTATACTTATTATCATACCATCTTTATTATAGTGATCATTTAACTATACACTCATATTACGCGTATATAATACTATATACTATATATATATATATATATCATATTATAATATATATATATACTAATTATATAGCCTACTACCAGTTCTTTACTATATCAACCTATGTGTGTTTGTGTGGTGAATGCGTGTGTACCGTCTTTCATAAAGAGAGACATTGAATGACCGTAAAGCAATAACAGAAATAATAAAAAAATTTACAATTTTTTAAAAAAAGTTATGTAACTCACCTTTACAATTTCAAATCTTTAAAAACGATTAAGTTCCGCTCTTTCTACTCTTTTGATTCCGAATGCAAAATCTTTTCAATCACTTTTATTTTAAAATCTTTGTATTGCCGTTCATAATTAAAGTTTTCTCGATCGAAAGCATTTGTCGAAAGGCGGAAAGTCTTTTTTGCCCCATGGTGTTTCTAAGAAAGGTTTTAATCCTTTTTAAATAAGAAAAATAGCGCCTCTATCGAACGTTCGTCATCGATTTATGGTTATTAACAATTCTTTTTAATGTTTTCACATTATTTATTACTAAACAGTGGTCTTCCAGTGATTTTCTGTAATGAAATCAAATAAATCTATATGGCTCCAGACATAGCACGAAATTCTTCTAAGCTATAAATTATAGATAAGTTCTATTTTAAGTTTCTTTATGTCAATATGTAAGTGTACACTTTACAGGTTTCCTTTACATTTTTCTCATTTGAAAGATGGAATGCATACTGAGGAAACATTTCCGGCAGTGAAATAGGGACGTAGGCTATACATATTTAATATCTCGCTGAGAAATTGTTAAATCTATCTTCTCTCTGACAAATAATTGAGAGAGGATTGATAGAGAGATTTCCCTGGGCAGGGTGTGTTAACAGGATGTGGTTTGCAATATTAAAAGTAGCTATCAGAGCATAGGTTCACTCGGTTGTGAGTCGAAGACAGTCCTCGGCTTGCGAAGGTTTTATGTTGGATGTGTGAGCCATATCTGGAACAAAAATATTCTTACGAAAATATGTTGGATGAAAAGCGGACAGGATGATGCGATGAGTGAGGTAAGATGAAGTTTGAATGGTTAGGTAAGGTACTCGTGCTATTAAATCCTTGGTGGACGGTAAAAGGACTAAGTGTTGAGTGCGCTTGGGTTTTGCATGAGGGTATGTTTTTTTTACAGTTATCACCACCGCCCACGGGCAAAGCCCTATGCAAGGAGGGGGTGTTAAACATCCAACAAAAACCTCAACTAACGCCACAATTACGCAAGATTGATGCACAGACGCGGGCTTTTAAAGTGAGGGAGATAAATTCAGCAGGAAACACAGAAGATGGAAGAGATTCCACAGAACAGAGGTGGAGGAACGAAGGAGGCACCGCAGCGAACATAGTCTGGTGTTGTCCTAATATCAACACACAAACTCATGTGCCGACACAGCACCCCTTGTGCTACGAGGGCGTCTTAAATGTGGTGGCACCCGTGTTAATGTACAGTAGTGAAACTATGGTCTGGAATAAGAGGTATAGATCTAAAGTACAATGTGTTCGGATGGATAATTCTGCAGGGGTGTGTAGGTGTGGAGATGAATTGATAAAATATGAGGACATGAACGTATTAGAGAGATTGTGGTGTGAAGAAAGGAATAAATGAGAGAATAAATGAGAGTACATTGAAATGGTTTGGTCATGTGGAAAAAGATGGATGATAGTTGGTTGGTTAAACGGCATGTATAAGTGGTGAGATGTGTTGGGGAATCGACCGGCTGGGAGACCGAAGGAAAAGTGTCTTGTGTCAGTAAAGGAATGCCTGGAGGAGAGGAATGTGAGTTTGTCAGAGGCGAGAAGAAAGGTGCATAATAGGAGTGAAAGGGGGCGGGGTTTTGTAAGCGGGGTACTGGTTGCTGGTTTTGACATTGGGAGCACCCCAATTGAACTGAGTTATGGCACAGTGGAGGGTCCGTCGGCAAGAGTACCCTTGAAGGCCCTAGGGGGAATTTTTCTGACTGCGACGTGTTCTTCATAAAGGTATAAAGGGGTGCGGTAAGGCTGGGTACTTTCTTTTCGACTTACCGTCATATCCTTCTACCTCTCTTTCTGTTCGGTGTGTGCTACAACACCTTACAGCAACAATCTTGGGTACAAGAGATAATACATTATGTATATATATATATAATATATTTATCTATAACTTTATATATTATATATATCATATTATATATTTATTATATTTATATATATTTTATATATATAATATAATATTATATATATATATATATATATATATAGTATATACAATAGTTTCTTAGCAAAATGGGGCCTTGTTAATATCATATATAATATATATGATATATATATAATATATATATATATATATATATATATATATATATATATATATATATATATTATTATTATATTATATATATTATATATCTAATATTATTCTTTCAGTGAAAGGTTGAAAACTTTAGGCGAAATTGACTCACAAGACATAAATAAAAAAATTCTAAAAACCGAACGAATTTTTTTTTATATCGTTTATTTTTCAGCAACTTTGAAGTTGAGATATGCCTTGCATAACGAGTTTTCCACTATTTTGTGCATAATGTTAATCTATTAATACATTTTCACAATATTCGTTCAGTAGCTCATGAGAATTTACGCTTTAAAAAGTTGCATTATAATAGCAACGCGAGGAAAATCGAAGCCTTAAATATATACGGTTTATAACGTTATATATAATATTATATATATATATATCTCTATTATAATTATATATATATTATCTATATATAATACTTATTATTATATATATATATAATATTATACTATATATTATACCCTATATAATATATTATTATTTCTGACAAATAATTAAAACTCATAATCATCGTTGATATAGGAAAAAATAGTGGTCGTTGCACAAACATGCAACGAACCACTAGCCGCCACTGATATATATATTTTATCTATATAATATATATATATATATATATATATATACTAATATGTATATATATATACTATATACTATATCATATATATATATATATATATCTACTGGTTAAAAGTTACTTAACGCCACACGGAACGGGAAAAGCTCGGATCAAAAAAAAATTTTCACAGGTAGCCTTCTATGATACATAAATAGACGTTTTAGGGTCGAAATGAAAAAAAAAAAAAAAAAAAAAAAAAAAAAGAATCATATCTCAAAACTACAATAGCTACAGCGAATAAGGAATCTTTTTGGAATCCTTGGTAAAATTTTAGAAAGGAAAATGTAATTAAAGAATACCCCAAGGGTATACCGCACCGATGTATGGGGGAGGGCGGGAGTCGGGGTCTCTCGGCCTTCCGGGGACTACGGGGTAGGACTATTTCCCCCCCTCCGGGGAGGGTCTACCGGAACCCCCGCTCTTTGGTATTTTGGTGTCGCGGGGGTTCCTCCACCCTCCCCTACGGGGTATGGAAAACGTCCCCCCCTGTGTTCCCCGTCGGCTCGAGCCCCCTACATTGCCGTGTAATACCTTTACAAATAATATATATAATTTCGCCCTTAGAAAGGTAAAAAAAAAAAATTTAAAAAAAAAAAAAAAAAAAAAAAAAATTTCAATTTCGATCCCTAGAAACATCTAGTGAAGTGACCCATATACTGTGAAAATTTTTTTTGATCCAGAGCTCCGTTCCGTGTGGGCGTTAGTAACTTTGTCGCCATATATATATATATATATTATAGTATAATTTTATATATATTATATATATATATATATATATATTTATAATATATATAGTATATATAATATATATATATATATATATATATATATATATATATCATTATATTATTATATATATATTCATTTTTATTTTTTTTATAAAGGGCGGGGTCCAATATTTGCTTCGGGCTGAGCCCAATTTTCACCCCCCTTAAAAATGGACATAAAATTCTTAATTTTTATACAATTTTGATGGTGATAAAAGCAAACAGCAGCTTTTTTTGACCTCTGA
>JABUQX010129847.1:15000-27500 GCA_015478945.1 Trachelipus rathkii
TGCAAATTTACTTTTTACTCTAATTATATTGTTTTTATCAAGAAAAAGATTGAGTTGTGTGACCAAATTTGTCTCTTTATTTTTTGGGGGGTTTATTAAATATTGATATGTTTCTGAAAAATTTTCTAGCTGATATTGCCTAAAAATGACATTACAACTTTCTTCATATGAGCATATTGCCTTAGGGTCACAATTGGAAAACAAAGTGGGGTTTTTCTCATGTACTTTAAATTTTAAATTATGAATAAATTTTCTTACAAAATGTGAAACTTTAAATAGTTTATTCAATGAAGAAAACCTATCTAATTTAAATAAGGGTACAAATGAAAAAGTTTGAATATTATAAATATTAAAATCTGTATTATTATTATATAAGGGATTTGGAACAGTGACTTTTAACCTTTCATTTTTGATATCTAATATAGGTCCATTTAAATAAAGTGAATTTTTTAATAAAACCTTATATGAAACACATCGAGTAACATAATCACTAGGATTCTGAGATCCTTCACAATGATGAAAAGTTATTGGGTGTTTTTCACATGCAGTTTCAATAAAATTCAGCTGATTATTTATAATGGTTCCTTTTCTTTCAATTTTGTTTAATTTTTCAATTTTATTTATAATCCAATTCAATGTTACCATTGAATCAGTATATAAATGTAATTTATTTATTTTTAAAGGTGTGAAAGTGTTAGTTAAATTGTCAAACATTTCTATTAGACATTGTACTCCAAATATAAAGGCAAATTTAAAACTGGAATAAGATCTGTTAGTTTTTTATTTGAAATTAATTTATTTTTTTTGCACACAAAAAATGCAGCTCACTATTTTTTGTATTTTGTATTTACAAAATACAAAAAATCTATCAAAACCATAAATGTCTTTACTAGCGTCAGTAAATGCTATAATATTATATGAAGAAGCATAATCCCCAATAAATCTTTTTAGTTCTTGGTTTTTACTTTTATTATATTGTGAGCAAAATATTTTTATATTTCTTTTAATAAATTACTACCTAATTTTTTTGTCCCAGTTTAAATCTTTGTTTATTATTTGTAGTTTAATGTAAAAAAAAGTTTAGCCTGTTTTTTCCAGAAGTCCAAATATTTAGTGGGTCAAATAGACATTTATAGTAGATAAAATAGATCTCAAAGAGTGTTTGCTTTGGGGTCCATTTCATTATTTTATTAATATAAGGTATCATTATGAGTATCCCATATCATTCTAATAGTTTTTAATGTGATTATGTTTATAGGCTGCATACTAAGTACTAATTATTTGTCATACTCACTATAATTTTTATTCTTAAAACTGCTGGTGAATTACTATGAATTGTTGCAAATTGAACCATAAATTGTTTAAAATTACATGAGACTTATGATAAGCAAGAATAATTTCACTTTCAGAAGATGAAGAATAACCTAAGTTATCCATATAAGACAGGTTATACAACATCTTCCTAAGTTCATACTCAAACTCATCACAAGTATGAACATGTAATATCAATATTATATAAAGTGCTATCATGAGAATGGAAGGGCTACATCTAATACCAAACGGAAGTCGCATTAATTTATAAGAAACAATACTAAAATCATTTTCTTTTATATTTTTGAACCACAAAAAATGGAATCTTTCAGTATCCTCAAAAGGCAATTTAATATTGAGAAAGGCTCTCTCCAAATCGAATACCAGCAGATACTGATTGAACCTAAGTAGTGTTAATGCTATATCTAATCTATTATTTAAATTAGGTCCTGGTAAGCTAACATTATTATGTGATAAATTAGTTTTTTGGGTTTTATCGCATAGGTTCGACAAATATACAATTCTGCATTTTGTTGTTTCTACGTGATCCCTAAATACTGCATTATGAGCTAAAAATGAAACATTATTATTATTTTTTACTGTATTTATTTCAACAGGTTGAATGATACCTTGGTTAAGTTGGTCAAAAATGACATTATTATATGCTTCTAATTTTAGAGGCTCTTTTTTATATTTTTTAAGTATTGATTTCAATACAGAATTAGCTAAATAAAAATTATTTGGCAAAAATTTTATTAATTTATTATTCCATAAACAAGGCATTATCAATCGACCTGTCTCCATATCTACATGTGTATTTGTAATTAAGTATTTTATAAGTTCCATATCTAACTCTGAGAATTTTTTAGGACATTCAAAATTATCGTAATTTAATAAATCATTTAAATTTTTATTTACTAGATCATCATCCAATTCTATGCTAGTATTATTATTTTGAGCTAGAGATGAGATAGAGTAATCCATTTCTAGTCATTCAATCTTGTTCTCTATTTTGACATTTTTTGCGAGCAAGTCGGCCTGCTCTGTAAATTTCTTTATATACTTCAAATATGGCAGATTTTTTATTAATTTATTCAAGTCCCCAGCTAATAAGATTCCTAAAGAAGTGTAATATAACAGTGAACTGTTGTTTGTTAAATGAGCATGCATTTATTGGTAGTATGTGGGCTCCATTCACACCTAATAATATATGGATTTCCTTATTATTCTTATTTCTTAAGTGCTTATCAGCTAAAGGTATTTTATGTTCCTCAAATGCCTTTACAATTTGAGGGGAAGGTATATTCACTCTGGTTTGTATTGAAGGGACTACAGCTGCAACAATACTGTTATTTTTATTATTTATTTTTATATCAACTTCTATAATAGAAGTTTTGTAATATTTGCTTTCATTGAAACCCTTTACATTAAGCATTATTTCAGACTGTACAACTTTATATTTAATTTTTTGTGCTACTGTTTGAGATATAAAATTTATTTCAGACCCAGAATCATATAAAACCCGCAAGTCTTGGTTGTTATTGTTTTTATTTATACAAGTGGTGGTGAAGGTAGGAAGAGTTATGGTTTGAGTGCTGGTTACATTTAAGGAACTTAATAACAAACAATTTGCTACTTGCTCTGAGGATGGGTTATCTACAGGTGTAACATTTAGTTCAACAACATTGGTTGATGTTTCTGCTTGTGTATTATTTTTATTTTTATTGTTTTTTGGTTTTTGAGTTGGATTAGGTCCACTTCGTTTTTTAATACATAAAAATGCTGAGTGCCATGAATTACAATTTCTACATTTATTACTAAATTTGAACTTACAAGTTTCAATTTTATGATTTAAATATCCACACTTAATACAACCTCCCAATTCTTTGATTTTTTGCAATTTGGATTCAGGTGTTTTGAAAGTTGGGCAACTATACAATTTATGGTCCATACAATCTGCGGTTTGTAATGTCTGACAAATGGAACAACCCACCCTTTTTGTTGTTTCAGTGTTTGTTTTTTGTTTTTGATTCACATCAATGTTAGTAGCTAAAGCTACTGTTTTTTTCTCAAATTGTGATGTAGTTTTAGTAGTATATGTATTTGCATTTGTTTTTGTATTTACTAACCCACTCTTCCCAATTCTATTATGAACTTCAAATGCATTATTTAAAATTTCATCTAAATTTGGATATGTATTATTTGTAATGTTTATATATTGGGTTTGATATATTTCTGGCAAACTATTCCACAAAAAGTATTGACAAATCACCTTACTATTTATTTTTAAACTATCTATTACTTTCTATCAATTTGGCATCACTGATCCAAGTATAAAAATCATTGGTTAATTTTAATTTTAAAAGTTTTTCAATAACTGAATATTGTTGTAAAGTTTTATTACTGAAGGCACATTTAAGCAAATTTTTCGCCATATCATAATCCATATCTGCTAAAGGGCTTTTTTGTATTAAAATTTTTGCTGGACCTTTGAGTTGTTTCATTAGACAAGAATGTTTAGCAAATTTATTGTATTTCTCTCTATCCATTATTTCTTCAAAGTTTTTTATGAACCTATCAAAGTCTTCAGGTTTTCCATCAAATTCAGGAAGCTGAAGTTCGGGTCTTTTTAAACCAGAAAAACCAGTTTCAATATGAGCATTATTTGAGGAAATATTTTGTACAGGGCTTATTTTATTTTCAATTTCACTTATGAGAGATGAGATGCCAAAGGCATAGTACTCATTTTTTTCACAAATTTTATCGGCGCTTTCAAATGTGAATTCTTGACAGTCAGCGTAAACATTTATTATTTTATTGTCCAACTCTGTAACTTCTTTTAATTTTGTTTTTAAATTTAAGATAACACCCTTTAACTCATTAACAGTATATAAATCTATATCAGCTGTGATCTTATTTATCAATTTTGTAACAATGGCCCTTTTTGTGCCTCTTTGTTTGACTAGAGATAAAACTTGTTGAAATAATGAGGTTGGGCTTGCCCCGTCACTAATTATTTCTTCAACAAATTTTAATTCTATATTTGGGTCCACTACATCCATATTGAAAAATAATCTATGTAAAATGTTTTAAATATTGTATATCAATTTATTTATTTATTTATTTATTTATTTTTTATATGCTTAATAGGTAGTAATATTAAAGGTTACGGTACTATATATACGGTATATTATTTTTTTTTTTTATTTATTTTTATTTTATTTTATTTTATTTTATTTTTTATATATATATTGTCAGTCTCGATAGGCCTCTGTGGCTTCAACTCATCTATTTTATAAGTTTAATATTAATAATAATAGTCAATAACTTTACATAGTATACACTATACAGTACATAAGTTATGTACTGTATATTTTTTTGTTATAATATGTTGTCAGTCTCAATAGGCCTATGTGGCTTCAACTAAATTTATATATATATATTTTTAAATATATATTTTATGTGTTATATATTTTTTTTGTATATATATATATATATATATATATATATATATATATATATATATATATATATATATATTTTATTTTTATATATATATATATATATATATAGGTATATTTTTTTTATGAGACCCTATTTTATTTATTATTAATGTTTACAGTTTTAATACAGTAATAGGCCCTATATATTTTTCTAAGACCATATACCAGACAGAAGGAACTCAGCAATTACTTGGCGTGAAAGGACAATCCTGTCCACTGCGCCATAACAGAAAATTTTATGCATGAAAAATTTATGAAGAAAATAATTAGAGAAGGGGGAGTCAAAGAAGTTTTAGTTTTAAAATTTACTATATAAAATTTTAAATGTATAAATATTTACATTGAATTTAAGGGAGATATTTTTATATAAGGTGGAAATGAAACTCTTCTCCTCTAACTTGCTGATTTCCTTCTTTTCTGTTACACCAAATTGCTTATTGTCAAATCCAGAGCCAATCCTTTTCTGAAAGGATAGGGTTTTATAGACTCTTCTATATTATTATTATTATTGTTATTTTATAACAGAATGAATAAATAAATAAATTTCATTCACTTTAATTTTTTTTTTTTTTTTTTTTATTAAGAAAAGGTCATTATTTCAAATCTTCAATTTCTAGTAATAATAATAAAAATAATAAAACAAAAAAAAAAAATATATATAAATATATAAAATAAACATATATATTATATAAGGTATATCATACATTATATAATATATATTTTTAACAATATATATATATATATATATATATATATATATATATATATATATATATATATATATATATATATATATATATATATATATATATATATATATATATATATATATATATATATATATATATATATATATATATATAAATAAACAAAGAGTGGCTGGGGATGAAAGAGAGTTAATATCGTATTACTTGGCTTGTGATGTAAAAACCACAATTTTCATGATAAAAATCAGTGGTAACCATATATAGTCGTCCCACGACCTTAAGTTCAAAAAGTTAAGAAATCTGGAATTTTCTTGGGTTAATGATACAAAAATGTTTGTAACTTTTTTACTATTCATACTACATGCATGATTTAGGTACCAAATGATTCAGAATTAAATTTTAAACACACTTAACAATAAAAATATTTTGTTGAGGTAATAGTTTAAAAGTTGTATACAAAAATTTTTTTTCCAAATTTTTGTCTATTTATTAGAGAAAACTTCATAAGAATATCCAAATATTTGTTTCTACCTATTTATTAAGTACTATATTAGTTATTCAGTACAAAATAGCCTAAATTTAAACATATATATATATATATATATATATATATATATATATATATATATATATATGTATATACTCTATACTTCTTCTATACTATATATATATATATATATATATATATATATATATATATATATATATATATATATATATATATATATATATATATATATATATATATATATATACTTTAGATAAATACTTAATCTAGAATTTAAAATGACTTTTTGAGACAAAAGTTTTCATCAATTTTCGGGATCTAATTTTGTTTCTAATTAATCCATTCCTACGATCATGACCGACTACTGCTTAAGAAGCCTCAGTAACTAGCTTTATATGCCTTTCCATATTTTGACTGTGGCAATCGTGTCTTAATTTTAAAGGGTTATAAATTAAATTTTTAATTTCCTCTTCTGACATTGCATTTAAAATGGTTGGAATTGTTTCCCTTGTGAAATTGGGGTCATCTTGTGGTAACTTGATGCGTTGAAATTTATTTTTGGTTTTAAAAATGTCCTGACACCTTTATTCATGGGAGGATATTTAGTCTCATCACCTTCTTCAGGTTCATCTTCACTTTCACTTTCAACCACCCCATCCTCCAAATCATCTTCACAAGTAAATATTTCATTAAGGCCTTTAATATTTAGCAATTTATTAACAGCTCTTACCCTAACTTCCTCTTCTTCATCAGCTAACATTGCTACTAAAATATTTTCACCATGTGCGAAATAACTATTGTTGTTTAATATTTTGTAGCAAATCTCCCTTACATTTTTATCTGGAAACTTATTGACTCTTTGAATCAAATAAAATAAATTTCCAGCTCCATCAGTCAATTTTTTATTAACCTTTATGTGGAACCAACTATAAATTCTGCAATCATTTTCAAGTTCTTACTTGGTTTCACTAAAGATGCATAGTAACGGAGAATTCTGCAAGCCAATGTAAGCCAACGAGAATGATTTATTGGGCCCACTTCTAACAATGCCAAATCGTCATCCACATCACCAGTTATTATGCTGCAGCAAATGCGATAGGCATAGTACTGGTCAGTTGAGAGACTGTCTAAAGTTTCATTATCTAGTAAAATAAATCCATTACATGGTATTGGTTTAAATTTTACCACTTCCCATTCAGACACGTTTCCATTTAGTTTCGAGCCAATTGACCCTGCAAACTTATCGGGACCTTTCGTTGTGCCATCCAGTTTCATGAAAACATGCCTCAATGGTAGCTCATTTAGATGCAGAAGACAGATATCATGTTGTAATGGTTTTCCAAGAAACATCTCTAAATATCTTATTGAACCATTTCTATGACCAGTATTCACATTTGTTCCATCTGCCTTCACCAGAGATAATCTATTTTCCAATTCCGTACCACAAACTCTCTTATAGATTCCATGGGCGATATCAATTCCTTTTCCGCTCTCTGGTGAAAAATGGTCAAGATAGAAGTCGTCTGAAAAAATGAATAACTTGTTAATTAACAAATTAAGTTTGCAAAGTTGTGAATTGATTTCACAGAAACTATTTAAATAAATACCTACCATTTAAATTAACAATGTACAGGTCTAAAATATTTAAATTTTATTTACCTGGCTCGCCAGTGATAACGTAATGGTCTTCCAGTATTGTAGACGTGTAGTATTTGCCATTCACTTCAGAGATTTGAAGAGTTGCATCTCTTCTTCCATCGAAACCAATGCCAGTTATGTTATCAAACACTTTTTCTTCTTCTTTCTGCCTTTCTTTTCTTAATTTATTTCTTTCTCTTCTTAACTTATTTCTGAAAAGTTTTGGTTTGTTAGTAGGTAAATCAGATTAGTTTTCACAAAAATCATGTTTAGTGAATAATGTAAGTAATCAGTATTATTAGTTTTAAATGTTTATATTGTATAATGTATTGTATATGGTAGGTAGTTCCAAAATCTAGGTACTTACTTATCAATAACATTTTGCATTTTATCTCTTGTTATTAAGCCAAAGTCTACTAATACAGAAGAAGCGATTGCTGCACCAGCCCTATCACTTATTTGATACCTGAAAAAAGATTTATATTAGATATAATACTTTGAAATGTTACTGATCAGCTACACAATATGTAGATTTATTTAGATATTATTTGATATCATAATTTGCATTTACCTGTCACAAGCTTCGGCTAATGTTCGAAGTTCCCTTCTGTTTTGTTGATCACTTAGACCATCTGCAATATAATCAGGATCAGAATCATTGTTTGAAGATGTTGCAAGCATTTCAACATAGGACTGCTGAATGTTTTCCTCAGATGCTGATTCTGAAATGGGGCTTTCTTGATCAGTTTCTGGATAAAGTTGATAAGAACAACTTGGTTTTGACTCTAAGTAATCAGTTTTTTTGGATTTCTTTGCACTTTCAATTTCTTGGATGTTTCTTTTCTTAAATTTAATTTCAGAAGTTGTTAAAGGAACTGGTTTTGAAGTACAGTAGCCCCTTCTGACAGTTCTTTGGTCCTGTAAAAAAAAGGTCCATAAATTCAGTTTTCTGGATCCTCCTTATTAAAATTTAAAAAATGTGCAATTAATGAAAGCATCAAAATTTGATAACCATTGTTGACTAAGACTATGATAGATTTCATTCTTTATAAGAAATTACATGCAAAATGTTATTTAAATTAAAACAATATTTTGATTACTTTATTATTATTTGATACTTTAATTAAATGTATTTTACCAATATCTATAAGTTATAAAATTAAAATAGGTAGGTAGTTTCCATTTAACATACTCAGTTACTCACCTCATAAAACTTATGATCATCTTCTGTCATTTTTAGCAAATATTTTCTTTCTGCAGCTGCTAGAATTTTATGGTCTTTTTGAAATATGTCAAATAATTTGTTTGAATCTTCTATAAACTTTGAAGCGTCCAATTTAAATTTAGGACCTTGTTTTTTCTTATCATAATTCAGAAGTCTTGAAAACTCTTTTAGGTGATTATTTAATCTCATTTGAATAGCATTTGCAGATATGGGGTAAACATTATACTTTATCCATAAATTATAAAGCTCTTCACTAACTTCTCTTTGAACATTTTCTGTTCTATACTCTTTGAAAAAAAGACATCTTTCCAATACCTGCTTTAAGGTTGGCAGTCTTCCTGGTGGAAATTCTTCGGAAGGTTTATAGCATTCATTAATTAGAAATTTACTTACAGAATTTCTTGTACACATAATTTTATAATTAAATTTCAACTAATAATAATAAAAAGCTCTGAAAAAATAAGCAAACTGATATTAAAGTTGTCACATTTTGACATTATACAATTTTTTTTTTTAAATTTCAGTAAAAATAAGATTTTTTTTTGGAAATACAAGAAAAAGTTATTCAATAACATTTGTTTAAAATTAAATTCTGCATTATTTGATATAAAGATCATGTTTTTAGCATGAATAGTAAAAAGGTTATGGACATTTTTGTACCATTAATCCGATAAAATACTAGATTTTTTAACCTTTTGAATTCAGGGTCAAGTGTGACGACTATAAAAGAATGCCACTGTTTTTTTGTTATAAATGTGTTTTTACATCAGAAGCCAGGTACTAGGAAACCTATATTTTTTTTTTAAAATTTCAACTATTTTTATTTTTATTATATATATATATATATATATATATATATATATATATATATATATATATATATATATATATATATATATATATATATATATATATATATATATATATATATATATATATATATATAGGCCTCCTTTTGATTATTTCCTCTTATTTCTTGGAGTCCTATATAGATGTTGAAGGTATTTAAAATCCATATTTTAAAAGATTTATTTATTCAACATAAGTAAAGATGTAACATAAGTCAAAGATGTAACAAAGTCCCTTCTGTTGAGATACTCTCTCTTCGTAGGCGAGATTGGTAGTCACGGACTTTCCAGCGCGTTTACCACCCTTCTAGTTTAGTTTCATGGCATATATCCAGATTGAGAAACTTCCGAAACCTATTTGAAAAACCCTTTGAAATGGTTCAGAAGTGGCTGACAATACTGAAGGGGCTCATTATTAAGGCGATTAATTTTTTTTAATCAACTGCTAGAAGAGTAGTTGGCAGCAAAGCTCAATAGAAACAATCGAGTTCAAATTATATATATATATATATATATATATATATATATATATATATATATATATATATATATATATATATATATATATATATATATATATATATAATTTTTAGTATATTGTATTCAAAGTTTTGAATAATAAAAAATGATAATCTATACGTGTGCCCAATATTTATAAATATTTCATAATTTACGAAAAGTTTTATTTTAAAATGAGTATAACTAGTAAGAATCTTATATTATTAAACAGTGTTTCCTTGTTAGTTTGAAAACAATAATATAATATTTCTTTCATCTTTCGAAAAATCAGTTATAATATCTTCTAAGCGTAGTCCATTTAATCTTTCGTTGGAAATAGTTGACCTTAGCCACGTTTTAACACGTCGTAAAGTACTAAACGACCTTTCAATTGTGCAAGTTATTGGTGGAAGTGTGAGAAGTACTTTGATATATTGTGCAACTGCTGGAGGAAATGTGCAATGTTTTGGTTGTAATGTGCTGTAACTCATTTTCTCATCTATTTGTTCCCTATCTGACAAGGCTTCCGGACTTATTGGCTAGAGTGCTGGAAGAGTGATCAGCGGGGAGTGAAACTTATAAATATAAAGCCGAGCATTGGTGAGTTATATTCCTTTCACCGACAGAAGCGCTTACACGAGGTGATACTTGCACGCCTCCGTATTGGCTACATCAATATCATTCACAGCCACTATATGTCACGGGCCCATCCTCCCATCTGCAAATTTTTCCGTCGCCATACCCAGCAATCTATTCATCATATCTCATTGATTGTCACAAACTGGACCCCATTCGCCGCCATCATTTTCTTACTTTATGGTCCGTTACACCTTCTAAAAGGTTATCCTAGACTTATCTGAATCTTCCCACTTTAGCAGTAAATATTTTCTTGCATCTCCAAGAACAGAGTATTCTTTATAATATATGATTTTGCTATGTAATATTAGGACGATTTGTAGTGTAAGGATTTCGTTTTATTTAGTTTTTTTTTCTTGACTGAATATTCATTTCTCCGTTCAAATTTTTTGACATTTCATATATTTATATGCCAGGACCCACCCATGGAGTTGATTAATCAACCCATTTTGACAGTTTCTTTGTGGGCCGTGGTGGGTCCTGTACACTAAATCAATATATATATATATATATATATATATATATATACTATATAATATATATATATATATATATGTATATATATATATATGCTCTCCCTTCTTCTTCTTCTCTTCTTCTTACTATATATATGTATATCCATATATATGCTCTATATGTATATAATATATGCTCTATATATATATATATATATATATATATATATATATATATATATATATATATATAATTTATATTAACTTGTATATATATATATGTCATATGCTTTTTATATGCTGCTCCTTCCTATCTCATCACTTGCCAGTGTATGATCGTGTATCACGTGAGTGTGAGGTTCTCTCATTGGTCGCTGTGTCTTATATATTATAATATAATATAATATAATATAATATAATATAATATAATATAATATAATATAATATAATATAATATAATATAATATAATATATAATATTTTTATTTGTTTATTAAGTCACCCTTTTAATAAATGGTTTCCTAATGTCCGAAATTTACCATATGAAATGGCTTATTCATTTGCGGGAACTATTCAAGAACATTAAAAGTAGCAAAACACACTCATTGTTTTTGAATGTCATGATTTTTAGATTGAAAAGAAAATTTAAGATTCAATTCATCCATAAGAAAAGATACCTAAAAGATTTAATTAATCAATGAAGTTATGAAGTTATTTCTAGTTTCTAATAACTCCATAAAAATATTTTTAATTTTTAAAAAATTAGTGAAATAATTAATATATTATAAAAGCTATAATAATAATAATAATAATAATAATAATAATAATAATAATAATAATATTTATAATAATAATAATAATAATAATAATAATAATAATAATAATAATAATAATAATAATAATAATAATAATAATAATAATAATAATAATAATAATAATAATAATAATAATAATTAATTATAATAATAACAGAAACTTATTAAAATAAGAATAAAAAATGAAATGAATTATTTTTACTTTTTCAATAATATACCTACCAAAAAATTTTAACAACAAAAATATGTGGAAAAAATAAATTTCAAAAAATTAATTTTATTTCTCCAAATTCATTTTATAAATTAATAGTTAACCAAAAGTGTTAGAAAAAAGTTTGTTTTTTTAAAGTATTTTCA
>JABUQX010129848.1:0-2500 GCA_015478945.1 Trachelipus rathkii
CTTTGAGTTCTTTCAAAGGAAAATCCACTTTTAAATCTTAAATCTTCCTTAAGCTGGCAGGCCCTTCAATATATATATATATATATATATATATATATATATATATATATATATAAATATATTAAGAGATGTGCCAAGTATTGGTATTGGTCAGTATTGGCAATTTTTCCGGGTATTGGTATTGGCTCCTAAAGAGTATTGGCATTTAGCACAGGTATTGGTATTGGTCAAAATGTGTCAATACTGTTCAGTCCTTATGATGTGTTAAAAAAAAGAGCAATATATATATATATATATATATATATATATATATATATATATATATATATATATATAATCATTTCTTTTTATCTTCTTAAATATATATAAAATATATATATATATATATATATATATATATATATATATTTATATATAATATATATATAGTGAAAAAATATAAATATATATAACATATATATATATATATATATATATATATATATATATATATATATATATATATATATATATATATATATATATATATATATATATATATATATATATATATATATATATATATACACACACACATATATATATATATATATATATATATATATATATATATATATATATATATATATATATATATATATATATATATATATATATATATATATATATATATATATATATATATGCTCGCATTTCCGTTCCCAATAGCAGTCCCATTGGTCTTCCACCCCTTCCCCTCCTTCTCCTCACCTTGTTTTCCCAACAATTCCACAGTCCCCACTTCTTCCCCTTCCAAGTAGATTCCATGTCGTCCTTCACCCTCGCCTACTCCTTGGCCATTCTGTTTTTACCCACCACCACCATCATATGCCTCGATCACCTCCCCCCATACTGTCTCTTTCGCTTCGTTCTCTCTCACTGTTGCATATTTTCTCTTTCCCTGGCCCGACTATCCCCCGTCCGTCGTCGTTTTCTCTTCCCCACACTCCCTTCTCATCTGGAGCTTGCTCTTCCCTCCTTTCTCCCATTGCTGCTTTCCGGGCTGTTGTAGATTTTTACTAGCTACCCACCTTTAATTTCAGTTGTTCTTCCTTCTTTGGATTCCACTCTTTCGTGCGTACACCGCCCCTCCTCTGTCTGTTGTCTTCATTTTCTTTTCCCCACCCCCTTCCCTTGTCCGGAGCTTTCACTTCTCACCCTTCTCCTTTCTTCTCGTGCTGATTCACGTTCTGTTATTACCTTTTTGCTAACCGCCCACCTTTTCTATTGACTGTACTTCCTCTTTATGATTCCATTCTTCGTGCGTACATATATATATATATATATATATATATATATATATATATATATATATATATATATATATATATATATATATATATATATATATATATATATCATCACCCACCTTCTCTCCCCAAGACTGAGGGTAAGGTGTATAATATGCACTGGAAACAGAAAAGTAGTAGAAGAATATGACACACGTCGAAAAGAAAGCCCAGACTTACCGACCCCCTTATACCTTTTAGTGAGAACTCGTCATAGTCAGAAAATCCACCGTAGAGCTTCACGGGACCGCGACGGACCCTCACTATTGCATCTCGTCAATGTGGTGTTCATCCCGTGGCCAAGGTTGGTTACAACAATACTCCCTCACAAAACCCCGATATTCACTCCTGTTATGCACCTTTCTTCTCGCATCTGCCAAACTCACATTTCTCTCCTCCAGGCATTCCTTTACTGGCTCAATCCACTTTTTCTTCGGTCTCCCAGCCGGTCAATTCCCAGCACACACTCCACTATACATCCATTTAACCAACCAACTATCATCCATCCTTTCCACATGACCAAACCATCTCGACATACTTTCATTTATTCTCTCATTTACCCCTTTCTTTACACCACACAACTCTCTAATTGTCTAATACGTTCATTTCTCATTTTTTCAAGTCTTCTCACACCTAACACTCCCCTAAGATTGTCCATCTGAACACATTGTTCTTTAGATCTATACCTCTTATTCCAGACCATAGTCTCACTACTATACATTAGCACAGGTAACAACATACCCTCATGTAAGACCTTTGCACACTCAAGACTTAGTCCCTTTGCGTCCACCAAAGATTTATTTGCACCAGCCACCTTCCTGCCATTCACAACTTTCCTACTACTCGCTGCATCATCCGTTCCCTTTTCATCCAACATATATCTTAAATATTTAAACTCAGACACTTTTTCCAGCTGCTCACCATCTAACATAATTTCACACTGAGGACTGTCCTCACTCACAGCCATAACCTTACTCTTATCTACGTTCACTTCAAACCCCTCCGTTTACACACCCTACCAAATCTCTCTACCAATCCTCTCAACTCTCTTCAGATTCGCCACACAAAACCAAATCATTCTCATATAATTGGGAGGGAACTCTCCACTGTTTTCCAATCTCCATCATTTTAACATCATCCCCTGCCACCCCCACCTATAATTCTTTCATAAC
>JABUQX010129848.1:7500-15000 GCA_015478945.1 Trachelipus rathkii
TGTTTCTATCTTTCATCATGGGGTATACCGCTTTCATAACTAATCCATACTTTTCCATTCTTCGTGTAATCTCTTCTCCACTTCCTCCCCTTCTGTTGAAACGTCCTCCGAGATAATTACAGGTATTTACCGCCTTCACCACCTCTCTCACCATCATTCTCATCCCCTCCTCATTTCCTCCGGTTACTGTTAATATCTCTGTCTTCTGTATGTTCATCTTCATCCCTGCTTCCTCCAACTCCTCCGTAAACAACTCCACCACCTCTCGAGTCGTCTCCTCTCTCTTGCTCCAACATGCCAGATCGTCCGCATATGCCATTATGTCCCCTTCAAATTCTCCCAGTCTTTCTTTCACTTTCCTTATCACCACGTCTAAATATAATATAAACAGCAGTGACGATAAAACACTCCTCTGCTCCACTCCTGTTTTCACCTCAAACCATCTATCGTTCTCGCACTCATTTCTAACATTACAGCTGCATTTCTCATACATACTTTCTATCGCCTTCTTTAATCTACCCTTCACTCCATAATTCCTCTCCATAGCTCTCCAGAGCTTTTTCCTTGACACCGAATCGAATGCCTTTTGCAGATCGATGAACGCTACAAAGAATCTCTTGCCATATTCCAGCATCTTCTCCGAGACCATTCTCAGTGTGAATAAGAGGTCCATCGTTCCTCTTCCTCTTCTAAACCCGTACTGTTCTTCTCCGAGTCTCGGCTCTACCTTCTCTCTCAGCCTCCTCTCCAATATTCTTTCGTATATTTTCGCCAGATGGTCCATCAATGAAATACCTCTATAATTATTACAGCTTCCTGCATCTCCTTTATCTTTATATATCTGTATTATTATTGCTTTGCCCCACCTTTCTGGCACCTTTCCCTCTCTCCAACACTTGTTCATCAAACTGATGATTCTCCCTCTCAGCTCCTCTCCTCCCTCCACCACCAACTCCACAGCCACTCCATCCTCACCTGGAGCTTTACCCTTCTTCATCCTTTTTATAGCCTCTTCATATTCCTCCACCATTATCTCCCGCTTTCCTCCTCCTCTTCCTCCTCCCTCGTCTGATCTGCAACTTCTTCCTCTTGTTCTCTGTATTCTACATTTAGCAGATCTTCATAGTATTCGGTCCATATATCATTTTCTTCCAATCTCTCCGTTTCTATCTTTTATATTTCTAGTTACGCTTTTTGGTTTTCTATACGCCTTCGCCATCTTAAATAGCTTTTTGTTCCCTTCGCCCATATCTCTCGTTATTTCTCCTGCCATTCTTCCCTTGCTGCCGCTGTTCTTCTTTTCAGCCACTTCCTCATTTTCCTTGTTTTTTTCTTAATTGCTTTTTTCACTTCGTTCCACCATGGTGTATGTCTCTTCCTAGTACCTCCTACACATCTTTTACCAAGAGTTTTGTCTGCCACTTCCCTGATGACACCCTGCAAGTCTTCGTTTTCTTCTCCATTCCTTAGGTTTTCCTGCATTTCTCGTTCATAATTTCGTCTCGTTTCTTGTTCTTCCAACTTCTCCACTCTGATCACTGCCCTCTTCTGCTCATTTACTCTTCCCTCCCCTCTTATATTCATATCCGCCACCACCAGTCTATGATCCGCATCCAAGGACACTCCCGGGATCACATTTACATTCTTTACCATCCTTTTATCGGAGACTATCATGTAGTCTATCACCGATTTTTGATCGAATTGTTGCATTCCCTGATTCCATCTATCCTCGTAAAGATATGCCACTCTCTATGCTTGAAAAACGTGTTCATTATTTTTAGATCGTTTCTCACACAAAAATCGATCAAAGCCTCTCCCTCCATGTTTCTTGTCTCTTCTCCAAATGGTCCCAATACTCTCTCCATCTCTCTTCTCTTTCCTACTCTAGCGTTGAAATCTCCCATCAATACGCACCTCTCCTCCTCCTCCTCCATCCCCACCTCTTCTTCCATCAATTCCATAAATCTAGTTTTTCCTCCTCTGAGTGCCCCTGTTGTGGTGCATATAACTGGAAAATTCTATATTTTATCCGGCCTATCTTCAACATGCACATCACCAACCTCTCATTTATAATTTTTACTCTCTGTATACATGGTGACAGTCTTGGTCCCACTATATATATATATATATATATATATATATATATATATATATATATATATATATATATATATATATATATATATATATATATATATATATATATATATATATATATATATATATATATATATATATATATATATATATTATATATATATATATATATATATATATATATATATATATATATATATATATATATATATATATATATATATATATATATATATATATATATTGTTTGTGCATGTTTTTTTTTACTGAATTATTTTTTGCTACGATCTCATTAACTTTTGAATCACATTTTGTAAATGCAAAAGGAAAGAATAAAAGTTTTTTAGTACACAAAAGTTATTTCATTTTTCCTGTGATATTTGAAGGTGTCTGCGTGCAGAATTTTCAGCTAATTTAAACTAATATTATGTATTATGCCTTTTTTTTCATTATGGGAGTCGTATATATAATCAACTTTTTATTCTTTGCCATTTAAGCTTGCCAGATAAATCACACACCGTTTCGATCATTTATACATTGTTTCATCTACACAGAAGTGAAAATGAGACCATCTGGAATCTCATTCTCTTCTTTCCGATCGCCAGTATGGCTTTCGGCGTTCAAGGTCTACTGGAGATATACTTTCCTATTTAACCGATTTATGGTTTTCCGCTCTTAGGAACTACGGGGAGACTTGCGTGGTGGCGCTTGACATATCCAAAGCATTTGACCGGGTTTGGCACGCGTCACTGCTCTCCAAGCTCCCCTCCTTTTGGTTTCCTCCTTCTCTTTGCTTACTTATGTCTAGCTTTCTTTCAAGTCGCTCAATATCGGCTGTGGTTGATGGAGCGACTTCTTCTTTTTCTGTCAATAGTGGTGTTCCTCAGGGTTCTGTCTTATCTCCTACTTTATTCCTACTTTTCATTAATGATCTTCTCACCTGCACATCTAACTCTATCCACTCATATGCCGATGACTCGACCCTTCATTCTTCAACTCATTTCAATTCTGCTCCCTCTTTTACTTCTAGAATTGTCTCTCGTCTCAATCTTTCAGATTCTATTCTCGCAGATCTGGATAGAATTTCCGGATTTGGTCCTTTCAACCTTGTGAAATTCAATTCTTTAAAAACCCAACTTCTATAAATCTCCCTTTTAAAGACACCTTCTAAAACTCCTATCTCTTTCGACGGTTCTCTCGTCTCTCCTGTCGACAATATAAACATCCTTGGCCTCAACATAAACAAAAAAATGTCTTGGAAACCTCACATCACAACAGTTTCTAGGGCGGCCTCAAAGAAACTGGGAGTTCTGTTTAGACTGCGAGACTATTTTTCCTCTTCTCAGTTGCTCCAGCTATACAAATGTCTCATCCGCCCTTGTATGGAGTACTGTTCTTATATCTAGGGGGTTCTGATTCTCTAGTCTTTTGGACAAGGTCGAGTCAAAAGCTAAAAGGCTTATAAACTGTTCTGTACTTTCCACTTCACTTGACCCTCTATCTTTGCGGCAAGATAGTTGGTGCTTTATCTCTTTTTCTATAGGTATCGTAGCGGCAGGTGTTCGAGGGAAATTACCACTCGCGTACCACCACCTTTACGACGCCCTCGTAACACAAGAGGTGCTGTGTCTGCTCACGAGTTTTGTGTAGATATTGGTAACTCCAGGCTAGTTCGCTGCGGTGCTTCCTTCTTTCCTGCCACCTCTGTTCTGTGGAACTCTCTTCCATCTTCTGTGTTTCCTGCTGAATTTAATCTTCCTCACTTTAAAGCCTGCGTCTGTGCTCATCTGCGTAATTTGCGCTAGCGGATGCAATTTTGGCGTGTAACACCCCCCTCCCTGAATAGGGCTCTGCCCGTGAGTGGTGGTGACAACTGTAAAAAAAAAAAAAAAAAAAAAAAAAAAAACTATTAATCATCCTGAAGTAAACTATTCTAGAAGCCATCATTGTTATTTTTATTATATCATGAACTCTTGTTAACCGTTAGGATTTAATGAAAACTTACCTAAACATCATCAAGAGATAATTTTGTAAATCATTCCCCTCCTTTTAAAAAAATATCCTTTCTACAGAGAACATATTTCCAATGCTTTCAGCCATTAAATAATCCCTTTTTTTTCAAAACTAGAGATTCATTTCTTGTAAACCAAAAAAATAGTATAACCCACCCAATCCCCTATCTAGCGCAATTCTCTGAGGTAAGTTCAGATAGAGTTCTTAAAAAGAGGGAGATTAAGTACAGCAGGAAAAACATGAAGGGAGAGAGTTTTACAGAAGAGAAGTGGCTGGAAAGGAGGAGGCACCACAGCGAACGCGCCTGGGGTTTCCAATATTCACAAAATTGATGAGAAAGTGTGGCACTCATTGTGCTACGAGGGCGACGCAATGGTGATGGAATGCGTGAGGACAGTTCCCTCAAACACTTGCCATTGTAGCACCTATAGAAAAGAGATAGTGCATCAACGTCACGTCGCAGAGATAGTGGGTCAAGGGAGTTAGAAAGTAGGGGACAGTTTATTACTCTCTTAGCCTTAGACTCGACACTATCCAAAAGAAGGGTGGAACTGGAGTCACCCCAAATGTGAGAACAGTACTCCATACAAGGGCGGATAAGACCCTTAATATAACTGGAGCAGCTGTTCGGAAGAAAAAAATTCTCGCAGCGTGAACAGAGCCCCCAGTTTATTTTGAGACCACCTTAGGTTTCCCAGACAGTTTATTGTTTATGTTAACGTTAGAGCCGTCGAAAGAGAGAGAGGAAAGTTGGGAGGTGTTTAAGAGATGTTCAGAAGTTGAGTTTTTAAAGAATTAAATTTCACAAGGTTCTGGCGACCCCACCGGGAAATACCATCCAAATCTGCAATAATAGAATCGGATAGATAAAGTTGAGTAGCAAGTCTCGATACTAAATAGAGAGCAGATTTGAAATGGGTAGAAGAATGGAGAGTTGTGTCATCGGCATAAGAATGAATAGAGTTAGAAGTGCAAATGAAGAGATCGTTAATTAAAAGTAAGAATAAAGTAGGAGATTGGACAGAAACTTGAACACCACAATTAATAGGAGGAGGAAGAGGTTCCATCAAAAGTGCCGAAATGGAGCGATCTAAAAGAAAGTTAGACATAAGTAGGCAAAGAGAGGAGGAAACCGAAAGGAAGGGAGCTTGGATAGTAGTGACGTGTGCTACACTTGATCAAAAACTTTGGAAATATCCAGCACCACCACAGAAGACCCCCTTTAGTCCCTAAGGGCCGAAGACCATAAATCGGTAAGACAGGAAAGAATGCCACCAGTTGATCTCGAACAACGAAAGCCATACTGGTGATCTGAAAGGAGGGAATGAGACTCAAGATGATCCAGGAAATGTGCTCAGAGTTCCAAAGATTTTAGACAGAATACAGGCGAGAGCTATAGGACGATAGTTAGTATCAGATCGGCTACCTTTTTCCGGGATCGGCTCCGACCTCCTGTTCTTGAAAAAAAAATCCATTTCGCCCCTAGAACATCTATTTAAGTATCATAGAAGCCCCCTGTTAAAAAAAATTTCAAATCCAACGCCCGTTCAATGTGGGCATTAAGTAACTTTGTCCACATATGTATATCAGGGACGTGCCCTATGGGTAAGCAAGGTAGGCAGTGAATGCCCCTACAAAAGATTTGAATTACTTATTTATATTTATTTAATATTTAAAACAAATTTAACCTATAAAAATTAATTTCTTACAGAGCTGATATCGAAATTTAAAACAAAATTTCATTTTCCCTTGTAGAAAGGCAAAAAACTTTTGTGCTTCTCCGCCGCTTATGGCTTCCTATTTTGAACTTGGTTAAATGGACGATCCGTGCCTTTCATTTGTAATATACTAAACTCATAAGCCTAAAAAGCATTCAGAATTCTCCTTTTGACTCTCCGCTTTTCCCAGTGTTTGGATGATGTCGTCGAGGGAGGGTCTCTCTCTCTCTCTCTCTCTCTCTCTCTCTCTCTCTCTCTCTATATATATATATATATATATATATATATATATATATATATATATATATATATATATATATATATATATATATATATATTTTATATATATATATATATATATATATATATATATATATATATATATATATATATATATATATATATAATCATGGGCGTATACAGGGGGGGGGGCACTTGACCCCCTAAATCTTGATGAAAGAAAACAATGAACCTTATATATATTTGCCAGACGACGTTTTTAAGATAATAGATAATGAAGTAGCAATTACTATTTACTAACGTAATAAAAGCTTGTATTTTTTGTAAAGAGTTTTAATAGCTTCATCTGACAGTATTCTCTGTTAGATTGTGATGGATGCAAAAAAATTTGGTGTCTACATATTGACGAATGAAACTGCGGATTTGTCAGGCAAAGAATTACTAATTACTAACGTATTAAAAGCTTGTATTTTTCTAAAGAGTTTTAATAGCTTCTTCTGACAGTATTCTCCGATTTTGAAAAAATGACTGTTCGAGAAGAATTTCTGGGGTTTGAAGTTCTTAAAGGGACGGATGGTAAAACCATTGCCAAAACGATTGATTTGTTTTTAAAAAAGATTTTTATATATATATATATATATATATATATATATATATATATATATATATATATATATATATATATATATATATATATATATATATATATATATATATATATATATATATATATATATATATATATATATATATATATATATATATATATATATATATATATTTTAATATATAGAAATATATATATATATATATATAATAATATATATATATATATATATATATATATATATATATATATATATATATATATATATATATATATATATATATATATATATATATATATATATATATATATATAGCAGGTGCTCGAGGGAGCTTATCACTCGCGTACCTCCACCTTTACGTCGCCCTCGTAGAACTAGGGGTGCTGTCTGCACATGAGTTTTGTGTTGATGTGGGTAACTCCAGGCTAGTTCGCTGCGGTGCTTCCTTCTTTCCTGCCACATCTGTTCTGTGGAATTCTCTTCCATCTTCTGTGTTCCCTGCTGAATTTAATCTCCTCCACTTTAAAGCCTGCGTCTGCTCTGCTCATCTGCGTAATTTAATTTAGTTGTTAACTTCTGAGGGTGTATAACACCCCCTCCTTGAATAGGGCTCTGCCCGTGAGGTGGTAGTGACAACTGTAAAAAAAAAAAAAAAAGAAATATATATATATATATATATATATATATATATATATATATATATATATATATATATATATATATATATATATATATATATATATATATATATATATATATATATATATATATATATATATAATATTAATAAAAATAATAATAATAATAATAAAAATATAATATAT
>JABUQX010129848.1:22500-35082 GCA_015478945.1 Trachelipus rathkii
TATTATATATATTATATATATAGTATATATATATATATAATATATATATATTATTATATATTATATATATATATATATATATATTATATTATATATATATAGCTATATATATTATTTGTAAAGGTATTACACGGCACTGTAGGGGGCTCGAGCCGACGGTGGAACAAAAGGGGGGAACGTTTTCCATACCCCGTAAGGGGAGGGCGGAGGAACCCCCGCGACAACCAAATACCAAAGAGAGCGGGGGTTCCGGAGACCTCCCCGGAGGGGGGGCATATCCTACCCGTAAGTTCCCGGAAGGCGAGAGACCGACCCTGCATCTGGTGTGGGGGGTATACCCTTGGGTATTGCTTTAGTTAAAAGAAAAAAAGAAAAAATTTTAATAGAAAGTCTTTTATTTTAACGAGTAACCAATAAAGGTCTCTAAATAGGCCCTCTCTAATCATATTACTATATTATTAGCAATAATATTTTTTATTTTTTTTTATTTTTTTTACATTTCCTATCTAAAATTTTACCAGGATTCCAAAAATGTATTCATTTTCGCTGTTAGCTATTGTAGTTTTTGAAGATATATTTTTTTTTCTTTTTTTTTCTTTTTTTTTTTTTTACATTTTCCAGCCCTAAAAATGGACCAGCATTCCAGCAATGTATCCTTTTCCCATGTGGCTATTGTAGTTTTTGAGATATGGATTGATATAGTTGTCGCTCTAAACCAATTATCACCATATATTTCTCTTTCTTTCTTTCTTCACCTTCCTCTTTGCCCAAGATTGGGGGTAAGGTGCTGTACAAGCATCGAAAAAAATAGAAAAGCAGTAGGAGAAATGACAAACGTCGAAAAGAAAGCCCAGCCTTACGCCCCCGCTGTACCCTTAATTAGTGAGAGCTCGTCACAGACAGAAATCCACCCTAGAAGCCATCATGGGACCTGTAGCTACGGACCCTCACTATGGTAAATCTTCAATGTAAGGGTTCATCCCCTGGCCCAGGTGGGCCACACCATCCCCCATACAAACCCCGCCATTCTCTCCTATCATGCACCTTATTTCTCGCCTCTGCAAACTCACATTTCTCTCCCTTCAGACATTGTTCACCGACTCAATCCCACTTTCTTCTTCGGTCTCCCAGCCCGGTCGGTTCCCAAACACTCAACCACTATACATCCGCTTAACCAACTACTATCATTCATCCTTTCCACATGACCGAAACATCCATCTCAATACTTTCATTTATTCTCTCATTTACCCCTTTCTTCACACCGACATTCCACTCTCTAATACGTTCCTTCCTCTCTTTATCAATTCTTCTCATACCCACCTAGCACACCCCTAAGATTGTCCATCTGAACACATTGAACTTTAAGATCTATACTTCTTATTCCAGACCATAGTCCTCACTACTATACAATAACACAGGTAACACATACCCTCATGCTAAGACCTAGCACACAAGACTAGTCCCTTTACATTCACCACGATTTAATTGCAACCAGCCCCTTCCTGCCATTCACAACTTTTCCTACTACCCTCTGCATCGTCCGTTCCCCTTCTCATCCAAACATAATACCATAATATTATGAAATATGAAATTTTGTTCCAGCTCCTCACCATCTAACATAACTTCAGACTGAGGAGTGTCCTCCTAACTCCCACAACCCATAACCTTACTCTTATAACACGTTTTACTTTCAAGCCCTCTTTTACACACCTGCCAATATCTCTCTACCAATCCTCTCAAACTCTCTTCAGATTCGCGCCACACAGAACCATCATCCGCATATAATAGGTAGGGCACCCTGCCACTCACTCCATTCTCCAGCGCATTCCTAACAGCATTTCTTGCCATCGCCCACCTCAAATTCTTTTCATAACCCATTCCATATACAAATCTGAATAACCAAGGAGACATAACACAACCCTGTCTTACTCCGCTATTAATCCTAAACCAGTCACCATTGACACCATTTATTCTTACACACGCTTCACTATCGTCATACATACTTTTGATTCCATTCAGAAGCCTACCACCAACACCATATATCACTAATACCTGCCATAAAGCTTCCCTATTAACCCTACCATAGCCTGTTGCAAATCCATAAAACCTAAATACAATTTATTCTTCTTCTCCCTCTTTCTCAATCATTTGTTTCAATGTAAAGATTTGATCCACACATCCTCTACCACTCCTAAAGCACCTGTTCTTCACCAATCAGTCCCTCAGTCGCTCGACGAACGTTTTTGAACAAAATACCAACATATACCTTCCCTACAACACTCAATAAACTTATTCCCCTATAATTTCTACAGTTCCCCTTTTCTCCCTTACCCTTATACAAGGGTACTATTACGCTCTCCTCCAATCCCTTGGAACTATACCCTCCATAAACGCTTTATTACACAACTTCCAAATCCAATCAATCACCATCTCGCCTACCGCTCTTATCAATTTCACCAGAATTTCAATCTATACCTGCAGATTTACCAAATTCTTTCAACTTATCAACCCTATACGTCATTACCTCCTCCTATACTAATAACCTGCATCCCCCAAAATACCTAATTCCCTTCTTGCATCCCATCAAA
This sequence comes from Trachelipus rathkii, assembly GCA_015478945.1. Lineage (NCBI taxonomy): Eukaryota > Metazoa > Arthropoda > Malacostraca > Isopoda > Trachelipodidae > Trachelipus > Trachelipus rathkii. The sequence continues at coordinate 25,089 of JABUQX010129848.1, forward strand.
ACGCACACATTCACTAACACCTCATCATTTACTGTTAATATTGTGCAGATTTTCGAAGTGTTCTTTCCACACTCCCCTCACATCCATTTCATCAGTTTTACAAAAGCACCATCCCCTATTCATTATTCTAAGCAGGATTTCCCCTTATTCTCATTCTTAACCTTTCGCGCTTCCTTCCAGAAGAGGTTCTTACTCCTATTTCCTTGTATGTCCTCATTCATCTCTTCCAAACTGTTCATTTCGCTCTTTGTTTTCTCCTAAGCGTATCACCTTTAAAAGTATTTCTTTTTTCACTCCTTATATAATTCTCCAAGCATCTTTCTTTTGGAACTACTTCATCATTTGCTTTTTTAGTACATTCAACCACCGGCTCTCTTTTTTTACCTTTAGCCGCTTTCATCACCTCTTCATTCCACCATTCGCTGTAACATTCTTCCTTCCTACTTTAGCACATCCACACACTTCTTTGGCACTACTAACAATTGTTCCATTCATTTGCCCCAGATTTGCTTAAGTATCAACTCTGTTTACATCAAACCGTTTTTACTTAGCGCGAGCTCTTACATAGCTTCATCCTTATTTACTTGCACACTTAACTTCTCACTCTTAATTTTACCTACTTCCTTTCGTATCACCTTTCTCTCTCCCCATCCAAGCCCCCACTAACATAATTTTACATAGAACATTAATGATCGATAATGCCCATTCCTAAACCCCTAACTGATTTACATCCAACACAGTGCAATTACTCAACATCTCCTTCTTCACAAACACTAAATCAATCATTACTTTTTTCACTTCGCATAACCTCTTACCGTACACCAGACTCTAGTATACTTTATGGGATAGGCATCTTTGTTTAAAAGCAAGTTATTACTTTACACACATTACACCTCTTCTCACAGAATCACAACTCACCTGTCGCTACGCGATTCCCTCACAACTTTTCCTCCCGCCACCCGCCAAAACACCTGTCTGTTATGCCATACTCCTTTTTTGAATCACCTAATCCAACCATAGTCAGGTCCCCCAAAACTATCAATCTGAAGCTCCTACTCACGCGCCCATCCAAAACATCAGTTCAGATTTATCCCAAAAAATCGTTACTCTCTCAACGTTTTCCCTCGAGATGGACCATACGTACAACCACACATACCTTGACCTTTGTCAAAACATTACAATTTAACCATTGATTATCTCTAGGACTCACTCAATCAAAGTCCCACCATACGCTTCAATTACCACAGGTTCACCTCAGTCGAAAATTGCAACTCCTTCTCTTCCCTCTCATTCCTCGTTCGCACACAGCACGCACACATTTCACATCACACCACCACTTAATTTCACCTTTTTCCTTTCATCTTTGTTTTCAGTCACAGTGAGCAAATCAAATTTGCCCTTTCCTAAATTACATCCATCTCCTCTCTCCTCTTCTCCTCAACTTTTATTCCTCTGACATTTTCATGTACCCAAACGATTCATACAATTTCGCACTTTACGCGAAAGTTAGAAGTGCTTTCTGTTTATGTCAACGGTGCGCATCCTACAGAACCTTCTTCATACGAGGCACTCATTAAGTACAATTGTATTTAAGTGACATTATATCTCATATATTAGGGATCAGTCCTGTGTGTGCGGGGGAGAGAGACAGAGAGAAATAAATAGATGGTAGTTCAGGGTCCGCAACCCAACTACCACACGCACACCAAGCCTCGTATGTCCCTGCCATTAGTCGACTGCGGTTGCGTTAGAAGATCGACTAAGGGGGTGCGGTGTTAGTAGTCGCGGCTTGGCGAGGGCACTTACGTACGGCATCTAGTGGTATATTATGTCTACCGGCATTATGCTAACTGCACGCCTCCGGACGAGACAGCAGATTTCGATGATATGTACGTCACGTGATCTAATCGACCTATCTAATATAGTCACGCGTCCATTATTGTATGAATCTAGTAAGGTATTACTAGGTACAATGTCTATGTAGGAACTATATAGTATGTATACGGAAAAGAGTGAGATAAAGGGTGATATGTGAGATATTTATTGAATTTACTATATAAGAATAGGTATGTCAAAATTTTATGATATATTTGCTTCACGGCCGTGACTAGAAAAACAAGATTAGAAAAGGTAAATAGTAGGTATGGAAATAAATGTAAGGGTTGCGTGGTGAGTCCATTAGCCGTTGTCATATGTGTCTGTAAACTAGTTTAGCATGCTTAGAGTTGATAAGACGGAGATAGGCAGATAATTGTTTGGAGAATGAGACGAAAGTAGAAGAGCGGATTTGTCTAAGCTATTACTGTGTGTGAGAGAGAAGTTTGAAAATGAATAAGAGTGTTAAATACAAATGACGGTGGTTGAGATCTTATATATAATGTATGAGAGAATATATAACCACTAGAATCATGAGAATCGGTTAAATTTAAACATTTATATGTTTTATAAGTGTGAAAAGTCTAACAGCTGTGTGACGAGGTGCTCTTATAGATATAGATGTTGCGTCGTTTGAGTAACTATAGAGGGACGTGTCGCACTCGCGATAGCGATGTAGTAACGCGACCACAGCATGGTAGGCAAGCGAGGTTATTCTTCTCTTGTTGGGAAGTGGAACCACGGTGGCTAGAGATCTGATATTACCCGCTTCCGGGAGGGTCTCCGTGTACCCTCGGTCTTGTGGTGAATATTTAGTGATGAGAGCGGGGTTTCATACCGGATTCCTGGGATTACGGTGGTATTGGGAGAGTGCGGGCTACCTGTGATATTCTCGTCGGCTCGAGTGTCCCGGCTATTGTATTGCCACACATATAGGAGTATAATTAGTGTTAGTGATAAACCGGTTATGATATTTATTTATAGAGTAGTTATTAGCCGGTGAGCCGCTAAATTAGCGATAACTGTCTGAAAGGTAGGATAAATGAGGGTGTATTGATTTCCTGTGAAGAGGAGAGGTAATTAGTGTTAGTAAGTATTAAAATACTTATTTATTCATATTATTTATTATATACTATAGAATGTATGCTAATTAATTATATATATATATATAACAACTAGAGGTTATGGTGTAGTTTAAGAGCATGGTATCGAAGTGAAAATAGTTATGATTGTATTATTAAGTGTTGGGTATTAGAATATAGATAGGAGTAAATTGTTGTAATATGTATATGTGTTTAGATATGTTAATAATCAGTTTATATAGGTGAGTGAGGTATTAGTAAATTGAGTATTACTCGAGGAATCATCTAAAATTTAATCGGTGACTCAGTAGAATTCAAAAATCTCAGTTACGCGTGGGGTGTCACCTTGAGATGGAGGAGAGACTAAGAGATGTGAATACGTAAAGTAAGTATAGGGTAAACACACTATCAAGAGTTTAAGAGCACTAAAAAGATGTTGACACCAAGAGAATAATGATAAGAGAGTCAGTTAGTATGTAAGTGAGACTCGTCAGCTACGATAGAGTACTCCGCAGAGCGAGCATAGAATATTTGAATATTAATAACCAGTTTTTTTGGTATTTCTTTTGCTATTTTTGTGGGTGTTGTCATATATATTTGGATATTTTTCGAGATTAAAAGTCTAAACTATTATTTTTATGTGTTTATGGTTTGTGGTAGCATATCTATGGTATAGTGTATGTCTCAGTATATCACTATAACAATTAAGTGAATATATTAAGTAATAGCGTATACTCGAGTAACTACTTTTATAGCGCGCTATCCAAAAAGTGTGGTTAACACCGTTGTTACACATGTAAGAATGAGTATGTAGTTTTGAAAAAGATACAGTGAGCTCGGACGCGCATTATGGAGAAGAGGATATATAAATATAGAAATAGCTGATAGGTTATTATTGGAATAATGTTCCTATCTATATAAGCCATAAATATGATATATAATGAGTAAAATATATATTATCCTAAAAAAGATAAATAAGATTAGGCCTATAGTGAGAATTAATTATAAGTAGAGGAAATAATAAAGAAATAATACTATTTAAAAGGTAGTATATCGATAGTTAGGTAGAAATACATAAAGTATAGTATTAATGAAATACATATGATTATGGAACTAGGAGTAGAATGATATGATCATAGACATATATAAGGTAATAGGAAGCTCTTCTGGATATATAAGGAATACGTCAGCCATATGTGGGTTGATAATGTGCTATATCGCCGTTCCACTACAGAGACGAAAGTGCGTGTGACATAGAATGTGCTGTAATGAACTTTGACGACTCAACCTTCACGTAGGTATGGGGTCGCACATTCTAATGTGATACACATCGAGACATGAGACACTATAGTGAATGTGAGGTGGAATGCACTGAGGATCGCGAACACGCAAACACTCTTCTCGTAGAACAAAATTCTGTCGGCGTCGAACAACTCTAACCGAGAGTCATTGATAGCGTGTGTCTCAATCGAGAGATACTTTCATTGATTGGTTCCCGATGTGGACCCTATTCGTCTGTCGTTTAGATTGTATTTGTGGCCATAACGTGTTTATCGAGTTAGTGTTTCATAACACCTATACTAGCACGCGCAAAGATTATATCAACCATAGGTCTTAGAGGTGAGATATTCTTCGCACAGGAATGGTTCAGCAGAATTAATCGTCCTAGTGTTTCACTTGTATAGATCTGTACAAGAGTAAGTACGTATGAAAATGATTTCAACGTTTCAGTGAAAGAGGCTGAGTATGAGTTATTGTGTATTTGAGTGATATTGAGTACTATTAATAATGCATGGAAGAGGTGATAGAATATTTGTTATGTTGCTTTATAATTTTATACTAGTTCGTACTTGTACATTAGTGATTCATAGGTGTCATCACATAACGTCTCAATCCCAAAATCGGTATCTTTGTGAGATGATTCTGAGTACATATGATAATACACGGGCTCTGCGCATGTTGCTAGATTATGTTTCAGCATATGGAGGCGCTAGTGAGTAGTAGTGAGAACGGCGATAGCGGTTGATGAGAGTACAAACTTTGAGGTGAGAGCGTAGTAATATATAAGTTTATTATTGATGAGTGTTTGTTAGGGAAGTATATATGCTTGAGTAATTTATTATTGAGTTCGAATAGTAGTGCGGTTCGAATGTGATGACTGAGAGGGAACTCATGATAATTATAGTGATATAAGAACAAGGGTGCGTTAGGAGTTGAGAGTATAGGATATTGAGTGTAGCTAAATCTTATACATTATGAATACAAATGATTGGTAGAGAAATTATTAAGTGGAATAAAGAAAATTAATAAAATAATTGATTTATTGTGTGAGTTTATTATATGGATTTGCTCAACAGGCGTATGAATATATAGATGAGGTGTGGAGTAAGGGGAGAGAATAGACTGCTGTCATATCTGTGTACTATGCGTGTGTAGTCGAATATACGGTGACATGATTTGTTTAAGAGATCGTTGACGATCTAGTCTATCGTGAGTCATGCGAGCAAATATTTCCGCCGATTATAATTATGTCAGATTAGAGTTGAAGCAAATATTAACGATATGTGAAGCTGTGTAACTAGATAATTGAACTAACTCAAATTATAGTATAATTTGAGATAGACATATATTGGAGTATAATCAGATATAAATAATAATTAGATCTCGTGACATGTAAAGAACGGATAGTATATATATTATGATAATATTCATGTATGTATCTCCATTTTAGAGTTTATAATTAGTACGCTTATATTGTGAGTAATATGGGCATTGAGAGTGATTTAATAGCATACAGATCCAAACATTGACGCGATGTAGGAGTGAATTGGAGTCAGGTAAAAATATAAGTAATAATGATATAATAGAGTAAATATAATTATATATTAGTAAATATCGGAGTTAGGATAGAATTAGGAGTATACGTATTTTAGAGTTGGAATGTCGGGTAGTTCATAGTACTCCTATCTAGTATATAATCAGTATATATAACCTATTTAATTATATTATTAAGTATTACGAATGATAATATGTCATATGTGTTTATACGTGATGTGTAGGTATATATACTTTGCATAGCGCGTATTATTGTGAGTATATAGTATATATATACACATACCCATTTTGCTTTTGGTATGTATGACAATTTCCAGTGCTAATGGTTCGACTTTCCTGTTATGTGTTTCATATCCACAACTCTCCTCCAGCAACATATCGATATACACATACTCCTATTCCCACTCTCGTTCTAGAAACAACGATCTTGAGCAGACATCCTATCCCTCTATATCCATAACCGTGTAGGGAGAAAAAAAGTTTGCCCATTCTCATCAGTTAATGTGCCCCTGCGGATGTGTAGAAGGCGACTCAAGGGACGGATGGGTCGTTGTGTGCTGCCTACTGTACCACTTATACTTTTTGTAGGTCAGGAATGTTAATGCGCATGCCTAGCAGGCAGAAGGGTCGATCAGATCGCAGTAAGCGCCTTCTATCCTTCGGCGTGTAAAATCGTATGAAATCGTATACGAGGCTGATACTGACTGAAAGGTCAGAGGAAATCAAATGTTGAAGTGAGATGAGAGATAGAGGTGAATGGATGTATTTAGAAAGGGCAAATTTTGTTTGCTCGCTGTGACTGAAGACAAAGAATGCGAACAGAAACGGTGAAAATGAGTGGTTTGGTGTGGTGTGAAATGTGTTTGTGTGTGTGGAAAGGAATGAGAGAGGGATAGAAGGATTTGCATTTCTGATGTAGTGATGTTTGCTGGTAGAGAGCCTATGGGCTGAATTTTTGTGGTGTTGTGAGTGACTTAGAAGTCTTAAAAGGATTAACACTTTAAGATTGTGATAATAGGTCAAAAATTTGTGTGGTTGCGACATATAGATGGCCAGTACTGAGGAGGGTACGATGTGTTGAACGATAAGGACTGGTGACACTAATTTTCTGGGATAACCATCTGATGAATGATTTTGGATTTGTGGAAATTAGGAGATCAGTTCATTCTACGCCACATAATATGCCCATTCCTAGATTTTTTTTTACAGCTGTCACAACCAACATTCACCGAGGCAGTAGCCCCCTGTAATTCAAGGAAGGCTGGGTGATTAGTACTCTGCCAAAAAGGTTCAGCCTCTACGCGCAAATTAAGCATATGACACGAGACGCAGGCTTTAGAAGTGGGAGATTTATAATTTAAGGAAGGTCAATATCTCGGAAGGTGGCAAGGATTTTCACAAAAACAGAGGATGGATGGGCAAAGTAGCGAAGCACCGACATGCAACTAGGCCTGAGTTACCGCATGTCAAACACAATACTCGTTGCGCAGTATACGCACCTATTGTGCTTGAAGGGCGTCGTACAGGTGGTGGTAACGCGAGCGATAAGTTCCCTCGAGCACTTGCCGCTGCGGTGACCTATCAGGAGTAAAGAGGATAGCAACACCAGGATCTCGCGTCGAAAACACTATATCAGACTAGTCAGACGGATCAAGTATCAGAAACAGTTTTATAAACCGCTTCTGTCTATTAATCGTGGATCAGTCCAAAAGTCCCGGGTGAGAACAGAGCCCACCCCCCCCCACAGATATGAGAGCAGTACTCCAATACATGGGCGGATGAGACCTTTCGGTATTAAGCGGAGCAACCTGAGAAAAGGGAGGAAAGTCTCACATCATGAAACAGAACCTTCTCAGTTTCTCCTTTGAGCCAGCCTAGCAATCGTATGGTGATGTTGAGGTTTCAAGATCATATTGTTTTGTTCATGGTTCAAGGCCAAGGTATGTTTATATTGTCAACCAGGAGAGACGACAGAACCGTCCAAAAAGAGACAGAGACAGAGAAGTGGAAGCCGGTATTTTGGAGAAAGAGATTTGTAAAAGTTGAGTTTTTTGAATGATGGGATCCCTCCAAGTTACTTATACCCATCAGCGTGAACAAGAATCGGAAAGATTAATACGAGAGGCAATTCCAGAAGTCTAAAACGTGGGGAGAGTAGACTTGATATGAGTTTATCAGAATGAAGTGGGTGGGGTTTGGGTTATGGGGGGGGGGAGGGGGGGGGGGGGGGGTCGAGTCAGTCGGATTACGAGTGGATAGAGTTAGGAGGTGCAGGCTGAGAAGATCATTAATGAAAGGTAGGAGATATACAACAAGAGAACCCTGAGGAACACCATATTGACATGAAAAGAAGAAAGTCGCCCCATTCAACAACAGCCGATATTGAGTCGATTTGAAAGAAAGCTAGATATAAATAAGCAAAGAGAAGGAGGAACCCAAAGGAGGGGAGCTTGGAGAGCAGTGAGCGTGCATACTCGGTCAAATGTTTTTCGGATATGTCAAGCCCACCATCCCAAGTCTCCTCGGCTAGTCCTAGCAGCGAAAAACCATAAATGCGTCTTGAGATAGGAATGTATAATCGCAGTAGACTGCGTGCACGAGAGTCCGTACTGGCGATCGGAGTGAGTTTCAGATGATCTAAGAAGTGAGTTGAGAAGGGTTTTCAAAGATCTTAGATAGATTACAAGTGAGGAGCTACAGGACGATAGTTTAGAAGGATCAGAGCGGTTTCCTTTTTTTTGGAATAGGTTGGACATGTGAGAGCTTTCAACACTGAGTGACGGGGAAAGTGCCTAGTGAAATGAGGGACTACTAGGAATATAGTTGTAGCGACGGGCAGGCGATAAGAGATTCAGCCCCTTTTCAGTTGGAAGAATTTAGCACACACAATCATGCAGATCGAAATAAGAGGAGGAAAGGCAGATTTACAGAATTGCCGGTGTAGAGATGAAGATGTTGGTCAGAGGAAGAAGCACTCAGGAGGTTACGCAGTCACCTTCCTGATATTGACTGCGCAAGAGCCAGGCTTGTGACTCAGTCCGAAGTAAGTATCCGCCTGCATACGATTTCTTAGCTGAATAGAAAATCTGGATGCGAGTGATTAGGAAGAAGCCGATAAATTTTTCCAACTACCCACGATAGGGCACGTGGATCGCCTCTAGCCTGAATTAGGCAGGGAAGTAAGCGACGATATCCGAACCATCTGGATTATACAGGAAAAGAAACAAGTTGTCAGTATATTTAGAAGGAATGAATGAAGGAAAGAAAAATTTAGCTGAAGAAGGACAATAGAACCCATGCTCATTCCAGTTCAGACGGATTAGGAAGCTGACCCTATACCTTTCTTTGAAATCTTTAATACATCCATCATTATTCTTATTAGAGGGTAGAGCCAATTGAATACTATCGATCTGCAGAGGACGTTGGAGGCACTGTACATTTTAAGTCCCCTGGTTCTAAATAGTTTTAGTAAGCGTATGTATGCGAAGGGACGGCATTGAACACTAAGAAATCGTATACGGGACTCACAAACAGTCTCCTCATTTTCCATTAATAAATACTTTTCAATTTTCATTGATTAACTATCAGTTTATTGTTATTATTAGTATTGTTATCATGCTATTATATTATTATTATTATTGTTATTGTTATTGTTATTGTTTTGTTATTGTTATTCGTTTAATGTGTTATTGTTATTGTGCTATTGTTATTAGGTATTGATGTGATTGGTTTATGTGAGTAGTTATTGTTAGTTAGTTATTATTATGGGTATATATCTTTGATTATTAATTATTATTATTTTATTATTATTATTTCATTGTTATTATTATATTATTGATTATTATTATTTATTATTATATTATTGATTATTATTATGATTTTCATTATTATTATTTATGACTTATGATTATTATTATTATTATTATTTTATCACTATTATTATTATATTATTATTATTATCGTATTATTATTATTATTGATTATTATTATCCGATGGATTATTATTATTTATTATTAATTATATTATTCAGTTATTATTATTGATATGTATTTAATTTATTATTACTTATGTATTATTATTTATTATATTATTATATTATTATTATTATTATTATTATTATTATTATTATTATTATTGAGACTTCCAGGATAAAAATTTTGAATCGCTAAAATAGATTTCGGGGAGGTTGAACCTCCCTGAC